>JAQQZZ010016593.1:0-11334 GCA_030265115.1 Mopalia vespertina | reverse complement strand
GGTTCCATATAAATGGTTCCATCTTTTCTAAAAAAAAAAAACGTTTTTGTCGTTATGGTTCCATACAGATGGTTCCATCTTTTCTAAAGAACCCTCAAAGAACCAATATTTCTAAGAGTGTATATATTCACTTATAAAGGCTTTAACAAGAGATCTACGAGTTCCATCAAGTTAACTATCAACGCCTTTTCTCAAACAAATGTTTGGAATACCCACATATGTGAAGGTTGCAACTATAGTTTACAATACTTAATGGTTTACAGCCATAATGTCATATAGTTATCTCCGTTCAAGTTAATAAATCAACTCAAGACATCACGCATGTAATCTCCAAGATAAAATAAACACGTTAAATTTCTTAAATAGTTTCGACACGTCTTCTCCTGGAAATATATGGATAATTAAGATCTGTTCAAGCGACTCCCGGAACCCCAATGTAGAAAAGTTAGCAGCAACATCAAGCATGTTTTCAGATAAGTAATCTGTCGGTATGTTAATAGATATATTAGTACGGTACGGTATATAAGTACATGAAGGCTGTACAGCTATATCAGCTATCCAAATCCATTATAGTTTCGGTTTATCGTAGCTTGTGGCATCTGTATACAATACGGACAAACTCGATTCTTTTGGCAGTTTTTGTTTCCACACATGCAGGGCCTTGCATAATCAAGCAGTCGTCAAATCGAGGCCTGATAATATTCTGCCCGCGCTGGTAATAGTTTATAGAGCGTTTAGAAAACGGTTACTGTGCTCATGTTCAATAAATGTTATCACAATTTGACCGTTCGTTCTCTCTTTGACATATCGCTGCCACGTATGGAGAGGTTGACTTCACAAAATACAATCCGTCTTTTTTACCAATTGGTTGAATTAAATGGAGTATCTTGAGAGCTACACGTGACAATGTGTTCAATTGACCATTGTGGTTGGGCTGACAGTGCCCCTATCTGATTTATCATCCACTCGCCTCCACGGGACACATGACAAAGAGACGGACTTGAGGCTTAATTTCACGCTTTTACTGGATATCCTTTTATTCTATAGCCGACGGCAAACTGAAATTGTAACTCCAGAGCTGTTAAGTTTTTAATCCGGAAACAGGTTTTTAATAAAGAATTAATTTAAGTTGAGGGACAGGATGATATTGTTGGCGTGGCTTGTTGCAAGGCTGCACACACCCAGCTGTTGTAGGGTTTGGCCGAAAGCACGCGTGCCTTTAAAAGCTGATGAATTAATGGATATAACGACCCTCTGAACAAACGAATGGCCACGCCTATAGAACTCCTCATCTGACATATACGTTTGTCTAATAGTAATCACATATATTGCCAATTATACATGTACTGGGTACAAAAGCACCAGAGTGGATATGCCGTTTCGATGGGAACAAGATCCAATACCAAGCCTCCTTTGGTATCCCCGTACTATGTTCCTATATATGACTATATGACTTACACCAGCCTCTCCGAACGTCGGCCTTAGCAAGCACAGCTCAGAAATATAGAGTCGACTCTATATCATGTGACTGATCTGTGTAGTTAGAGGTAATTCGAGCATAATTTGTTACATGTAATGAGAATTGACTTTCGTGCAGCAGTTAAACTTACGTGATTTAGCAGTGGTTGTAAACTGAGAACAGTGCAATGGACAGTAAGATTATTGACTTGTTAAATTTGTTCTTAATTTAAGAGAAACAAAAACATTAAACCGTGCAGGAATGAAAAAGGCTTTCGTTGATTGGATTAGTTACTTGTAAAGTTGATAACCAACTACAAATGTTATCTTGTGGGGATTGGGAATTCCATGAAGCCATAGATTTAGACCTTAAACACATTCGCATGAAAAGTAATCATGTTGTTTGGCAGAATTCGTTTTTAGTTCTCATGTCCGATTCGAAGTGTTCATTTTCCGCAATGCGGGCTTAAGAACTGTCCACTCCGGGAAATCTATAGGCCATCAAGTCATGTTAACGGGGATGGGGATTGATAATCTAATCTGCAATTAAGAAACAACTCAAACAAGATGAGGTATCAGCCATCTGTCGGCCATTCATTATCCAGAGCTCTTATCCAGTATCGATCCTAGTCTTCTTTTTTAGATCTCCCTATAATTTAGGATGATTTAGATTGCAACCAAATTTAAATTCATGTTGGATATACTATGGTCGGATTATAAGTAGCCTTGATAAAAACGGATTAAATGTCCACCGAGCAAACACAAGATTTCAGGGGTGTGTTTACTGTTGGAGTTTGCTCCGTCATGTCAGTGAAATGTGTGTGAACGCAGCATTAAGCACCAATCAATCCATTAATCAATAAATGTCCGTGAACGCGGCATTAAGCGCCAATCAAACCATTAATCAATAAATCAACTGCATTTCACATGGGATTTATCAAATAGTAAAACATAGTATAAAAAAAGAGATGGCATGAGGATGAAAATGGGAGACCGATGAATAATGCCAGACAAGCTGTGTCATACAAATATGAATTATGTGCATACTTACAGATATTAATCACACTGTTTGTGGGATGCCAGGTGGTTTCAAATTGTTGGATGAGCTCATGTTCTAACTAAACTATCATACACGCATAAAGTAACAATGGAAATCATAGGATATCTCACCTTTCCGGTGTTTATATCATGAATAGGCTTTTAGCTGCCGGGTGTTAATCGTTATAGATAACGTATTGTTTTCAAATATCGGTATATTGTTTTCCGTACATATGCCCTTCACCATAAAATAAGTCCACATTATACCACTCAGACAGACAATAAGATAAATAGAAGGCGGAGGCAGAACGGGTTATTAGATAATCAGCATAAGGGTGTTACAGCGGATCGATAATATTGACTTAGGCCGGCGATAATTACTACCAGGAAGACAAGACAGACACGGCCTGAGGGTCAATTAGTACAAAGTAGACGGCTGATAAACATCATAATTAAACACTGGACTGCAAACTGGCTAAGATCTCTCGTCCAATGAGCCCCAAATGAATCTGGACTTCTTCCCGATATAAAAGCTGAAGACGGACTGGTCTCATTAAGCTCACTCCGTTGTCTATTAATGATGCTGGTGTACAAGTGTCTCTCAGAGCCTCCCATCGACTGTCTGAATACAAACACGTGTTTTCTGTGAACCACACGTGAAGTCCCTTCTCCTATTAGGAAGGCTTTTTTTCCGTACAGAAGACATAGCTTCCTGCTGTAGTATGGATTATATCTTATCACCTGTAATTATAAATAATGAGCATCCATGTGTAAAGGTCATATGCAGGATGTTAACTTTTATCACTGTGAAGATCAAAGGTTGTCCAGATGACATAAGTATCTCGAATTGCATGATATTTTTCGGATATTTATACAGGCCCGGAGCACGCCCGTATACGCTTACTTCTATTAGTTTCTGCCTGAATGCCTATGTTAATTTATAATCTTTTCATTTGTTTTAATTCATTAGAGCATGATTCGTTGGCTGACTTCCTACATCAGACTATAAAGAGCTGCTGAAGTAAATAAGTCAGTTAGAGAATGTAACGGAAACGTGTTATTGGAATGTCAATTGTTCGCTTGAGCGGTGTTTAAAGGACGTGTACCTCGCTTGAAGTGGCATGTCACCCTTAAACCGCCTCTCCATTGATGTTATAGGAGTTGAGCCGCTTTATGTTGCATTCAATAAAGAATAGAAGAGTTGGTGGCAGTGGGCCAGAGAAATACAGAGTGACTGCTGACTGTATTACGGTTGTGTAAGTGGCACTGAGTCATTAGACATCTCTCTCCTGACCCAATCATATAGAGCACTCAGATATTTCCGACAGCTATAGGCAAATTGTATTTTCTTTTTTATTTTCGGGTCTCTACTTTTTTGTCTTTCCCGTCTTATGTACTAGATAACATCCTTGTATGGATTTAGAGTATTTTGTTCGTTTTCTCCATTGGCAGTCAGATGAACGCCGCTTTCAAAGATTTTTCCACTTTCATTATATTAAGAGATTACATCGTGTGACAAGAGGCCTCCATTAACTACCACATGAGGTGTCATTCTGTCACTGTAACTTAGCAAGATATCCACCGTTCTTATAATCACAACAAATTCCCCTTTAATTGGTACATGTAATATAGTCAGAACTGACTGTCTTACCATATATTAACCTTTAACACTTAAAAAAACATTATCTTATAACCAATTAACATAGCAGAAACAGAGACTGATTTATATCGCGCGTGTAACAGAAATGTACGGTACCGAATTTGATAAAAGCACAGAATGTTAAGTTAAGTTCATCTGAACCAGCTTGATTGCCTTACCGAGCCTTCGCCTGATATCTTTAACGTGAACATAACTGCCATCTTTTAAGTCACTTTCACTAAATTAATGTGTGCTTCAAAAGCCTGTTTCACAAAGTGATAGTCGTAAAATCTACGTCACAGTTTCTGTGTAATCTATGGATATGTGTGTTGTCTGAACATGCACAGTGATATTGAATGGATTGTTCTTGGAGTTGTTTATGTTCTATAAAGCCGCGTGGGCATCACCAAGATCTTTCAGGAACTATTTGGCTTAATTTCTGTATATTAATAAGAATGGGCTATACAGAAACCGACACTTAATTGTGGTCCCGAACGGCTGCATGGCTCCACCATACATGTTACCAAGCTGCTGGTGGCGATGAGGCGAGATGGTTTATTTACAACTGTCATTAAGATGGATCGTATTTGAGCACACAGCGGTCTTCTAACAGATAACCATCCAGGCAGGTTTGCGGAGTCTTTTTGCGGCTTCCTGTAGGAAACTATTGAAGTTGATGAATTGTTTACACAAATGGCAAATAGCACGACGTCTCCAGAAACTGCTGTAACAAAGCCCATATAACGAAGATACCCCAGCAAACTCCACAGGTGGTTTAACATACCATCTACACTTATATTAGTTATGCACCTTCAGTCTACCATTTATTGTCTGTCCCATCCCAAACATTCAGTCAATCAAAACATGCTACATCAGTGATATTTATGTTACCACACATATCAGAGCCCTTTTGTTATTCAAAGTGATATTCTGATTACACTTCATATTTACATTATCTCTATAGCAAAAAAATAGCAGAAAAGAAGGCATTCCCCTCCCCTTCCCATCCACGTGTTTTCAGAAGGTTTGGTGAGACATTGCGTAAACACAATGAATATATATATATATATACGTGATATTATTGAGGTAATCTAAAAAGATTGCTCTGTTTGTTACTGACAGTCGATAAATGTGTCCTATATATGTCACTTAAAACGTTTATATAAGGTTTCCAAATCTGGATGGATTTCCAATGTGATTACATTAGATCGTCTAGTCTGGAGGTGAATTAAATAGAAGCGCCAGTATCATCGATAAGCAAGTCTGTAACAAGATTTGATGATAAATTGTGTATATCCTGATCGATTTCCCCCGTACAATCTTTCCATTAGCAAACGCTCATATAGAATATCCGGCTAGGCAGCAGGCGTTTTGAAGTGGTCTGTATGCGGCCCTTCATCTGAAGCTATAAAGAGGGTTCTC
This sequence comes from Mopalia vespertina, assembly GCA_030265115.1. Taxonomy (NCBI): domain Eukaryota; kingdom Metazoa; phylum Mollusca; class Polyplacophora; order Chitonida; family Mopaliidae; genus Mopalia; species Mopalia vespertina. Next base: position 5,777 of record JAQQZZ010016593.1, on the reverse strand, counting down.
AAAGCGGCTAGTCAGCATGAGCTTCAACCTAATCTGTACTAAATCACTAGCAGGAACTATTGGGAGACCATACAATACGTCCTCCAGTCTGGATTCCTTTCCTGGTTCTTCATGTATTGTTGTGGCGTTTAATTTCCTACTTTCTGTCGCTTTTCAATAAATTATGTTTCTTGTACACTGAGATGACAATACTATATCTGAAAAAGGCACTGCTCGTTTTGATTTTTCTGTTTGTCAAAAATAGTAAGTTTGCAGCGTTGCTAAAATATTGTGTTAATAGAAGCTGAGATATTTCATGACTTCTTAAACACACCCAGCATGGGGTTTCTTGAAAGCAAGTCGTTAACAGTTCAGCTATTAAGCAGTTTAACTTTAAATCAAAGTGAGTTATAAGACTGAATTAAAGATAGACGTATTTTAACGTTTATGACGAAGTACGACCACAGATCAACTTAGCGTAAAATAAAATAAATGCAACTCCGAATATTAAAGTCATTTTTTGTTTTTCTATATTTCGCCTTCTCTATGTTGTCATCTACATAGAGAAGCCGAAATATAGAATACCAAAACGGACTTCAATATTCGGAGTTGCATTTATTTTATTTCACTTTTATGTCCATGCATGTTTCAATGGGAACACAACCAATAGTGTGCTTGAATGTTGAATGTCTCTAAGATAAGGAACCGTTAGATGTTATGACCAGGTTGTCATTATTGATGAATACACGTTGACATGACTATTGAATATAACAAGTTATATAATAATATGAATTGTAATCGACCCGCAATGACTTGTGACTACATTGTGTTCTGAACAGTTTACACATCATCTAACATTTACGCTGTGTTCCATCGACCATTTTCAAACATGCATCTTCACTTAGGAAATTTGGAATACATTATAACCTAGAATTAATAGGCTATTGTGGGCAGTGAGTGTTGTGTCCGCATGCTGGTCGTTTGAATAGAGCTAAAGGTAGCTTAAGATAATTGTCCAACATGAGCTATAACAAAGGTTTGTGATGTGGCAAGAACAAACGTATTGTTATTATCGTGAAAGTTGATTTTTAGAACTTAGTTGAATCAAACACGATTGGGGTCAACGTGGCGGAGGGCTCTAGATTGTAGGCCTATGCTTCTTGTCTACATACCACTGCACCTCTGGGGTCACGGGTTCGATTCCCGCGGACCTTAGGTGAAGGGTTTTCTGGGTTAATTAACTAATTAACTAAATAAATCCATATACCTCCGCTACTCTCCGGATTTTGTCATGAATTCATCTTATGTTTTATATAAACGGATGTTAGATACATTTAATTTGCACAGTTGTTTCTGAGAACTCCTGGCTGGCAGGCGTGGTTTCTTTGTACCCTCGCAGTAGTTCAGGGATACTTGCACAGAATTCTCTGTCATCAAACGGTTCGTTTCAGACTGTTAATCTGATGCTTTACAGAAACTATATTTCTCCCTGCTATCATTGTAGAGATCAGCAGCCATCCCAGGGAAAAGAATTACAGATGCTTACAGCTTAAGTGTAGTAGTCTGAATGGTTATCTTACAGGAGCTAGTTTTCAGCGGAGCGTTGAATAGAGTGATTTGTAATTTATACATAATTAACGTTGTACTGAGGAGAGCAGCAATTCATTGCGCGTGGTAAGCTGTAATTAGTTTTGTTTGTAAAAACGTGATCTGGTTACAAGATAGTCTGTTTCGCGAAGTATTGGTCTTAAAGCCAGTCGATGCTTCGAAGCTAGATATATTCTGACTTCTCAGACCAAAACCTCTCCTCTTTACATTGCGGAGACGACAGAAGTAGGCTATGCCTAATACGAGCCATTAATTTAAGTTGGCAATTCTTCCGCATTGATTATTGTCTTGACGACGTAGGCCTATAGCAGCGTGAAGTATGCGGGCTGAAAGTGTCCGATTGTTATATATCATGCTATGCCCGTATTCAATAACAGTCTGACACACATCTTAAGTAACTAATGAAGTTTTTAGGAAAGCTGATAGGAACTGTTCAGAAATCGCGAAAAAGGTACCAATATCTACCTAACAATAAAAAGTAACATTTTTCAGTTTACGCATGTTTGAGGGGTTATGCTGCACTGTTGAAGTGTTATGCAATAACAATTTTCTTAGTTTGAGTTTTTGAGCCATTGACCGAATTGTATTAAAAACGCGTTTATTTACACTTCAACACAAACTAATTTTTAAGAATATGCTATACGTTTTACTGTGCAGTAAGTAAATATACAGTTCTGACAGCACACCACTCCCCCGGCCGCCCCGGCTCGTCTTATCGCTGGAACGTTCTCTCTATTTTCTGGATGATTATTTAAGATGGTTAACATGTGGTGTGGAGGACTGGTTGGAATGTTAAAGCGCTCAGCCTCTACCTTCACACGGCTACAGTCGTGAGCTTTACCCTGAAACTAAGCACGCTTTGATCCGAGGTAATTACATTTCTCTTAAGTCAACACTCCTCCACCAGGTCGATTTCCCACCACAGGATTACAAAGACGTGTTATACACCAAGGTAATCGTTCATAGAGAATAGAAAACAAACAGGGTTAATACAACTAATATATTGCCAAGAAATTCAACACGTCAGCTACTAGTATATAAGACAGGAGAAGATGCCAGGCAGTTTGGTTATAACAATTACTCACACGTGTAACTCATCCTGGCACTCCTATCGTCAGACAAGATAAACCGATAATATACAAATGTAAATGCGATAAAATAGTACATCTTGTTGCATTTGTATTGTGTTAAAAGCTAAAACATTTACACATATATTACACGAAGGCAACATACGTAGTATAGATGCTGCCCTTTGGTTTAGGGTGTTTTTGTTTGACCACTTAACGTAGGTATTGAGTTTCGAGGAGTCTCGTTGAAGATCACGCATCCTTTACAGTATACAGAATGCACGTCACAGTTTGGAGAACACAACTTGGTATTCCAACATGACACAGAAAGAACATTAGTAAGGCGGATCTATATAGGTCCCGGGTTCGAATCCCGGTGGAGGCAAGCAAATTTTTCTCTCTTCATTTATTAAAAATATATATTATGTAAACTAATACATTTTACACATATTTGGAGAATGTCTTATACTGGCAGTAACACGTTTAAATTGCATGGATTCTTAAAAACGTGACTTTTGATCTTATTTATGGTGTAATTCTATAAATAGGGAAATTGATATCGACAGAGATTGAATTGCACTAGACTGCTTCTAATCCCTGCATGGCGATGAAATGAAGATGTAGAAATGGGTGTTGGAATATAATGGACTATGTGTTTGATTCAGAGCCGATGGTAAGATAGATTTCTTGACTTATATCTGTATATTTTGTACAGGATTAATCACCTCCCCTAGTTAACTTGATACAGCGGCATTATAAATTAGCTGTCCATGTAGGAGCTAACAAGAGGACAGCTGGTCAATATGTAATTACTCACATACATACTCCATGTTGTCTACCATCAATTGCCGCCTAATGACCCTCGCTGTGGTCAGGGAATTATCCAAGGCAGTCTCTACGTGTTACCTCTACAACCACAACCTTTAGACGAACACAAATCAATTGGTTACAAGAACAGATCTTAACAACTTTGCACTGAGTGGATTTCGCAGCTCATAGACCAATAACTAATATCTTCATGATAAATGTTTACTAATGGTATACTGATTAGTTTATAATGTTACATAGATCTGTCTGTGTGTCCATGGTAATCAGTCTAATGAAATCTGCCAGTTAAACAGTGACCAGAATTCGCCCGCACACACGTCAATACCCTCAGCTACACGCTCGATCGATAACAGCAATCTCCGGGAAATGGTTAAACGTTGTTCAAGTAATAAACATTAAGGGTTGCCAAGTTGTCCTCGCCATATCTCTCTTATCGAGCGGTTTGAGCTCGGGTAGACGGCAATTACACAGAAGTTGAGTAGAAATCCTGACCGCCCAGTCCAGATAACCCGACTCTCAAAGTGCCTGATGACGGACTCAGCCGACCTCAAAATACCAGCCGGGACAAAAAAGGCATGACAGAAACAAGCCACCTTACAGAGCGCTCAATTCCTGCAATATAAACACGCGAATAAACACACTTCACATAGCTATTGGCACAGAGTGTCTTCAGCACATCGATCATAAACAAGCCTTAAGCGTCCATTTACCGCTGTATTACAGATCCAAACAGTCGGGTAGTTTTCAGAAACACTAGTTTGGAAGTAAATACCTACTTTAATTATAACCCTTCCTATAAACACAGTATCTTTGTCAAATATGACCGGCATTTATATCTGTGAATGATTGAGTAAGTTATAAGATTAATGTATAGGTGGAATGTATCCGCAACAATATGCCCCTTCCCCATAAGCGTTCTCACTTTGACTTAACAGCAAATAGTAAAAAAAAACAAAAGCCTCACAATTATCTCATATATATACCAATGATTTTTAATTGACGATAAATAAAGGCGCATATATCTAAGCTTATATAAATAAAGGTTGATTTACATAAATAAACAATCTGAAACAATTTAAATGTTTACAATAGTGGTTTATTTGCCAATAAATAAACATCTCTCTCATCAGTAGGCTAACACGCAGCATGAATGTCCATTTCGCTCAACCTGATATCTATACCAGTATACAAACACGAATAAACAAGCCTAACCGGCAATAAACAAGGATAATTTCGAACTTCTGGGGGTTAACTTTCCGTCGTCCAGCAGTATGACATTAAACCCCAATCAAACAAAGAAACCAGATTAACATAAACCCATGTACCATAAAAGATTGAGAGTAAATCATGTTGTTGTCGGGGTGGAAATAGCCGACACTCTCTCCAGTCCGCGTGTGTATAACAATTCCCTTTCGTCACAAGGGTCCCTTTAAAATCGGTCGTCCGTTTAATAAGGCGGTGTTGATTTATTGAAAGTTTAAGAATTATTGAATAGATCGACCAACAGACGACAACACAGTACACCTGACTCACCACGAGAATAACCAATGTTACCCTGAGCTTCTTGGTCCGGAGACTGGCTCAGTTGACATTCAGATGGTTTTACCTTTACACTTTGTATTATTTTACTAGTACATAAAACACTTCAAAAGTGATCATACCTGAAGAGAGAGAAAGACAGAGAGAGATAGAGAGACATACATTATTCCATTCGTATTTTAATATGACCAACTAAGCACCCCGCTAGTCTCCTTTTACAGGAATATCAAAATCTTGTACCTAAAATGTCTACTCGTCTCTCACAATGACCCATATTATAGCATATAGAAACAAAACTCGAAAAGACCTACTGCTTAAGGCGAAACTTCCCTTTGTATCAAACAGGTTGTAACACTCATTCTCTTTAACGGACATATTCATTGGTTAATCTCTGTATCTCGGAAATACCAGTTTGTAGGCTGATTTATTCCTAACTTATGCCGAATATCTTGTTGGCTACATATTTATCAATACTTTATATACCATGTAAATGGTCATTTCCTTATCTCGAGATGTCTATAGGTTACCCATAACACAACTCGCGATTAAGATCTATTAGGAAACTTGTCTCTGGGAGTTTATCTAGAACATAAAGATGATTCATCGATTTTAATTAATCAACATCCCTGTGCCAGTTTTATTGCTTTTTTTAGAAATATAGATAATGTTTACACCTTATATATGGCAAGCCGTTTTATCACTTCCACCTTTATTCTACATATGTCGAATTAGTTTTGCTTTTATTTTACTTATGTA
>JAQQZZ010016582.1:0-11334 GCA_030265115.1 Mopalia vespertina | reverse complement strand
CTCCTCCCTCCCTCCTCGACTGTGTAACTTGGCCTACAACTACATAGGCCTTACACCACGTACTGCCAAGTAAAGTTATACAGAAACAAAAATATAAAACAATATATAATAATAAACGATTCAGTAAATATAATGTATATGTACATTTGAGCGATTATGTCCCAATATAAAAATTATATTTACAATGTAACAAATCCAAAATATGACATAAGAAAAAGTTTGACACAATAACATCCTATAAAATATAACAATCGTTCCTACCTTCAGATATAATATTTTCATATCTAGCTAAAAAAAATATATCTAGAACCTTTCCCCCCCTACCCTATACTAAAAAAAATTAAAAACAGAAACAAAACACACTCACATAACATTGTAACATCATTAAAAATTTGTACAAATTTAAAGTTTGATGACTCATATTCCACAATAATATAAAATTAATACAAAATCACTTCTATTGATCGTTTATATGACTACATAGAATAAACAGTATATTAAGTTACATCTAAATACAATATTATTTAAAACATTGTCCCTTTTTATACCATAAATAGCTTCATGTTTATTAACCAATTAACTCCAGGAGCGCCTGGATCGAATAGGGAACTTCTTCGTCCCGCCAACTGGTCCTTAAACATACATACATTTTAAATCAAACAGTTGGCCTATTATGAAAATAACTATTATATATCTAAGCCATGATAAACATAATCTGGTTAAAATCCGACCTAAAAATAAATCTCACTAGCATTGTGTAGATATGAGACAGTACTTTAGGTTAAAAACGCTTAAAATAGCTCTACTATATTTACTTAGTTATTTTGGAGAATACAATGAGAGACAAACTGTATGAAGACAAAATTATTGAGCAAAATGGCATCCCTTTAAAGAAACAGAAACCTCTAACTAAAAAAAATGAACCATTGTGTAGGTAAAACCATGGTATACCACAGTGCATTGGTCTCATTCAATGGTAAACCCGTGGTACACAGTGGTCCTTTTTTTATAAGGCCTGGGCTTTTGAAATCATAATATATTTTATATATTTTTATTGGGAAGAAAGAAATTGGCTTGCTTCCACCTGGATTTGAACTTGGGTCTCTGATATTTTATATACAGAGTTGAGCTGAAGAGGATGATACTTACATCCCTAAAAAAATATTGAAGGGACAGGGATGGTTTTTTGAAGCTGCTCATTGTACAAACGATTGAAATCAAATCTGTTTTTTTTAGTTACAAATTATCTATTGTCATATCTCACAAGGTAAAATACTGCAAATAACAATGTATCTGTTATGTACCATTTTCAAAGAATAATAACCAATCATCTGCTGAATGTTCTATCCATAATGGTGTTTCATCAAGGAGAAGAAAACAAATAAAGTAAGTCTGGATAGATAGCCTGTATGAAAAATAGTGTTAGGAGTATAAGGATAGCATTCATAATGGCATTAAAGCTGATTTTATAACGGGCTTGGAAACTCACGTATGGTGGACATTCCCTGCCATATCATTTCTGTATCAATAACAGCGACTACAATTCTATAAATAGTCATGATTTAAAACGGTATAGATTCTCATTCATGACTTCAATTGTCAGGCAAGTGAGCCTCTTTTTCGTTACGTGTGAAATCACGTTTTAAGCTTTCTATAATCTCCATCAAAACAGTATGTGTTTTAATGTGTCGGTGAAAGTATCTTGAAATGATTTTGGTGAATATTTATTGAATGATAGTCAACATTATAGAGAGAAGCAACATGGCATGAACAGACTTCACCATATATGAGTTACTGAATCAGTTGCCAAATCTGCTCAGATGTGATTAAGAACACTATTCATACACAGATTACTGACTATTTATTTAGGCATACTTTTTTATTTTCTTTCTCTATAGTGCCGTTCAGTGCCATCAAGTACTGCCGGTGTCAAGAAAGGTCAACATTTGAATTGTCCAATAAAAAGTGAGATAACATGAGGCTGCAGGAAACACAGGTACTTGCCTGAGTTTGCTCGTCATGGTGGACGCCTTGGAATTCACAGTTAAATAAAGAGTGTAATGTCCACACAGCGCTCTGATTTTGGTGAAGCATTCAAAACAGCTTGCTGCAATATTTTGTCAGACCTTCATCTATCGACAATGAAATATCAGGGGGCAAGTTTAGATCTGATTTCAATTAGATCAACAATAGTTTCATATTTCGTGCAAAACATGGAATCCTTATATAAAGTTTTGGAATAAAAACAAAACATATATTGTAGAGTAAACTGATGACTCCAATAAAAGATAATTGGTATTAAAATTAACCGAAAGACTGAATCACCTTGTATCCATATGTGTCTTTTATTGTAGTCCTGAGTTTACTGTACTTTGTGAAATAGAATAGTGTGTGAATAATGCCAATTATTAAAACATACATGTTGTAAATTTATTCAAAGGTTACCATTTTGAAACAGTCTGCCACTTCTATGGGCCATCCACCTGCTGGTAGTTTTAACAAAACTTTCCATTTAATCCCAAACAACGTGTTAGCCAGAGAGGTGTCTAGGTGTCTTTGAGACACCTAAGAAGCCATTTGAGAAACTCAGTTTCAGTCAAATTTAACATGGGGAAGATAATAAAACAGTAAAATGACAACCCTGTTTCTGTAAAAATGGTGATTTCAGACACCCTCTTCTTGATTTCTGGCTAATACTATGATCCCAAACCTTTTGAAAGCATGAAATTGTAAACAAAAAGTCACCTAAAAATACAAACATTGGTCTCATATTAAACTGACAAATGTCATTGCTTCAATCTGTCATATTTGATTAAATATTCCATTACAAGCACTGCATTAGTTTTGGATAAATGAACTTGATGGAAACAGTGAAATAATATCACAGAATCCATAATTAATATTGAGGATATCAAAGTATCGTTGGAATTTGTCATTCAACTTTTGGTAATTCATCCATGAATTTTGTTCACAAACCAAAATCAGGAAACTATATCACAGTTTAATATCATCAGGCATTCCGAAAATGGGCTGGTTTTGACTTATTCGGCTTAAGTGGAATATTGTCATATATGGGATTCGTCCCGATTTTGGAATCGCTTGGGGGTGCCTCATTTGGGACATTAATGTAATCTTCGCCATCTGACCTGGACTCATTTTCCATGGAGACGTTTGTCCCAGGTACGTCCATTGGTGAATAATCCTCATCACAGCTTACTTCAGTTGTTTCATTGTCAGGAATTCCTCTAATCAGATTACCGTCATAAGTATCAACTGCTGGGTTATAAGCAGGGCCTCTCGATAGGCTAGACTGTGATGATTTCATGTCAGGTGATAGATCATAATTCGGGCCTTTCTTAAGCCCAAATATTTCATTGGACACTTTTGGGGCCCCCGATTGATCATCAACATTAACATCAAATTCTTCGTTGAGGTCGTAATTAGGGCCCTTCATAAGACTGTGGGCCTTGTTTGGAACACTCTTTGGGTTTGAATCGTCAACATGCTGAATATAGCCCGGCCCTTTCATCAGGGAAGGTTTAGCTTTTGTGGCTGGTCCTTTGGTACTTTTTGGTTGATTACCTGTGGGCTTTTCTGATTTTGTCAGAGAGTTCGGCGCATTGAGGGAAGTTTCTTTAACCTCTTGATCGCTTTTGACATCTTTCTTACGCGACTTTCGAAAAAACCCAGTTTTGGTCAATCTTGAAGCCCCAGTGGGTGGAACTGGAGCTACTGGAAGACGTGCGATCTCCTTCATTTCATTTGTCTTTCTTCTTGCATGCGGAACTTCTACATTCTCGTAAAGTTCTGGTTCACTTTCGTCTGTACTCTCGCTTCTCTGTGGTTTCGATATGCTAACAGTCGTGTCCTGACTCATCTGCTGCATGAGGTTGCCATGACGAGAGTTCACATACATGGATGACTGACGATTACCAGAATCCCCAACAACTGGTCTCTGTGCAAAGAAACAAATGGTATACAATGATTTGAAATGCGGGCACCAAGCAGATTTAAGAAGCTCCCTGTTGTTTTGTCTTCGCGCAGTTAAGATCTCACACCAAGGCCTACAAAACAGTGTTTAATTCATCAGGCTTTTGGGGTTCACCGTCCCAGTTATCCAAAGAAACTTCAAATAACATGAGGCTGTGGAAAACGACGAATCAAACTAGACCTAATATATGTTATTGCAGACATGCTATGGCTGTATTGGCCATGTTGTGAGCCCTCTGGCTAAGGGCAGTTTGTTTGGAGTGTAGCAATTCTGTCTTTAGATTTACTTTCCAACTTTATCAAGACACTACACGTTTTATGGTTGTTTTAGTGTCAATTATTATGAAACCATCCCGTCATATAAGTGAAATACCCTTGAGCCTGGTGTAAAATATCAATCAATCCTCAATCAGTCAATCAATGGTGAGATGAATATATGACATATAGCTGAATTTAACACAAGTCATGTTGAGCTTGAGTGATTAATTATAAAAAAACATTCATCAGTTTTGTAGGCCTTGGCATCAGTTCTACATGTATACTGGACAAACTAAACACCAAGAGCTTTTTAGATCTTGTTTGTATCAAGTTGAAGGTTACAATTGAGCATAGTTTCTCTAAGTGGCATTTAGAAGTCAGAAGTACATAAATAGCCAGTGCAAAGTCTTGGTATGAACAAAAACTCCTTGGCAAAAAAATTTTGAGTGAGGTACACACAATATTATAATTATCAAAAATGCCGGTGGAATGTGTCCAGCAAAGTGTTCTACAAAAGATTTGCTGGTTTGATTGGTGTTTTACACCATACTTTAGGTTATTTGTCTCACATGATGGCATGCCTTCCCAATGGGTGAAGAAAACCTCCCTCGACAATGATTACAAATTAAAGAATGTCATGCCATGTCTGTTTGCCAATCCTATTTTCTTTCTTTATGGAATAAATGCTGTTTAAACCAATTAGTTAGTGGGTGGGGCATTTCAGACTACAGCTGTTTAAACAGTGATGTTCAACAGATTGTCTGAAAACAACTTTGTCAGGAACCAATCAAAGTCGGTAAGACTTAAAATGGCTAATAGAGCATTTCAATTGGATGCTTAAAAGTAAACCCTATTCTGGCGTCCTCGAGAAAGGTGCCTTCTTTTATCAGAGGTTATTAAAAAAAAGGATTTATATATAACCACTGAAAAGTGAGAGTAGGGGATCCCTAATAAAACAAGCTGAGTAGCTAGCAGGTCCACCACTTGAGGCTTTTAATATCTGAATTTGAGTGATGGCCATTGTGGTTTGAAAATTAAATTAAATGAAATGCAATGCCATCGGTTTCTTAACTGGAGGAAACTATTTTCAAAGTTTGAAATATATTTAAATTTTGCAATGGCTGCCATTTTGTTTTACGGAATTTGATGAAATGCAATCCTATCCTATGTCTTAGTAGTAAGAAGCTAACTTCCAGGTTTTAAGTTAATCTGTGAATTTGATCTCAAAATTATCATGTTCTGATCACATAGGCGTGAAAATTGTAAAATAATGCATTCACAGCCATTTTGTTTTACGGAATTTGATGAAATTCAATCCCATCATTTGTCTCACTAAAAGAGACCATATTTCAAGTTTCAAGTTAATCTGTGAATTTAATACAGATTTATAGTGTTCACAACATATACAGTAATGAATATTGAAAAATAATGCAATGGCGGACATCTTGTTTTACGGAAGTTTGTGAAACTCAATCCGATCCATTGTCTTAAAGGCAGGAAGCTATCTTCAAAGATTAAAGTTAATCCATGAACTTATTCACTACTTATCATGTTCACAACACATACAGGCATGAATATTCTAAAATTATGTAACAACAGCCATTTTGTTTTACGGAATTCAATGAAAGATAATCCCATCCGCCGTCTTAACCAGAAGAAGCTACATAACAAGTTTGAAGTTAATCAGTGAATTTATTCTTTACTTATCGAGTTCACAACACCTACAGACATGAATATGTTAAAATTATGTAATAATGGCCATTTAGTTTAACAGAATTTGGTGAAATGCAATACCATCCGTTGTCTTAACAGGAGGAAGCTACATACAAAGTTTGAAGTTAATCAGTGAATTCGTTTTCAAGCTAGCGTGTTCAAAAACATTTGTGACAGACGGATGGATGGATGGATGGACGGACGGACAGAACGCCGGACAGAAGGACGCAGAGCCGCATTTCTGAGTCCCCCCCCTCCCCTACTATAGTAGTGGTGGACAAAATTTTTTTAAAAACATGGAATTTAAGTGCCTAAGGGTTCAAGGACATTTAAGCTGATGGAGGCCTCAAATATTATCCTGGCTAATCCTTACCGGTGGAATGTTCTCTGTAGGGTCTTGTGTATAACGAAGGACTACATCATGGCTATGATGTATTTGTCTTTCCAAGGTCATCTCCTTTTCATCAATAGCATTACAATTGTCATTGTCATATTCCTGTAAAAGACCAAAAGTTATCTGGAATTATTATCCAAAATGTATCACCACAAATTTTTTTTTAAAGCCAGGATGATTTTCCTCACCCCATGAACTGGGAACAAAATATCTTTAACTAAGCCATAATATTCTAATCAAATAAACAAGGAAACTAAGCTACCTGACTAAAGATTAATATTTAAAAATATATATTAATTGTTCACAATTACCATGTTAAAACGGTTTTCAATAGGCTATTGTTAATTATCAGTTTATTTCTATGAAGCAGACATTTTGAATTTCAATCTGTAACAAACCTTATCTTGTATAATTCCACCCATCTCCAAAGCATCACGGTCAGAGGACCTTCTCCTTTTTCGACACAAGACGACAGTTATAACAACAATGATGATCACAACAACCAGACCACCTGCAGCTCCTCCTGCAATGACGGCTATATTAAGTGGATGACCGTCATCATAGATACACGTTTTTCCACCTCCACTTTTTAGTTCAGGAGAGTAACCAGCAGGGCATTCAAATAGGCATTTACCGTTCAATGCCACATTCTTACACTTGATACAGTCTTCAAGGCTTGTTCCATTACAGACATCACACTGCTCATCACAAGGGTAGCATGTAAAATTCACCAAACATGGTTCTGACAGGTTTGAGGCGGTTCCATTCTTAGTCTCATTGCAAGGAGACGAGATGCTTGATTGATTTAAGCTTACGCTAAAGAAGCCAGATGGGCATCCTTTTTCACAGGTGCAACAATGTTCTCCGTCTTCATTGCTTTCAAAGTCCGCCTCATTACATGACTGGATGTTTGAAGCAGCTTTACCCTATAATAAAACAAGATTTATAATTATGCAAATTTGTCCACTATTGCATGTCTGATTGGTGATCAGTATCAAGGGTATTCCACTATTGCATGTCTGATTGGTGATCAGTATCAAGGGTATTCCACTTTGATTTAGGTGGCATACTTGGGCAATAAATGGCCAAACGAACCCATGCACATATGAAGTGCTTGCAGTGTTTGAATTTTTTGTTTGTTTGATGGGGTTTAACACCAAACTTAAAGATATTTCACTCATATGAGGGCTTGTCAGCCCAATTGGTGATGGAAACCACCTTGGCCACCACTGGCAATAACCAAGGACAAGACCAATCACAGGCACATAACCATAAAATGCAAATGTGTTGTTCTGTTGGAAAATTAATACTTTACCAGTGCTAAGTAAAAACAAAATGGCAATGCTTAATATACACTGTCCTGATGCCTTTTAACCAGCTTTAATTTCTTTGATTTGGGGTAAACACCACACTTAAGGTTATTTCACTGATAGGAGGGTGTGCCAGCTCAATGGGTGATGGAAACCACCCATGACATCTTTAGCAACAAAAAAGATGTCAAACAAAAAGTCAAACAAGACACAATACAAACAAGTCATAAGAAGATCGGCATCATGTTGCCCCTTAGCTGTGAGAGCACCAGGGCAACAGTCAGCTCCCTCACAATATCCTCAAAGGTATTCCTTAATACATGTAATAAAATCATCCTCACAACATAGAATGTACACAAGTTTAACAGTCTTATTTATTTATGTTATATTGGGTCCTTCTCATGACCTTGGGCCTGTATTCATAAAGCTACTTAGGTATTCCATAAAGTTAAGAAACAGTTGTCAACTTTCGGCCTTTCAAGTTCCATTAACAAAACTCAAATGTAAATAAATTAATTTTTATTTAAAATACTAAAATATCTATCAAATTGTGTCACAAAAAAGTTAAACAAAAGGGTGCCCATGTATTAAAATTGAAGTTTATAAATTGGTTAAGTTTTTCTAAACTTTAAGAAATACTTAAGCAGCTTTATGAATACGGGCCCAGATCAATAAAGAGTGTGTTTAAGTGATATAGGGAGCAGTTTAAAGGCGAAAGAATGCTCCAGTTGCCCTGGGGCTTCCATAGCTAAGGAACAACACGACACAGATCTGTTTCTGATATTTTTGTATTGTGTCATGTGATTTTCCTGTATTTGTCTTCGTTTGTTACTAGTGGTGTCAACCATGGTTTCCTTCCCCCATTTTACTGAAATGGCGTGGTGTGATTGAAGTAACCTTAAGTACAGTGTTAAACCCCAATCAATCAAGCAAACGAATTCATAATAAAACGAGCAGTTACAAGGGAAGGAACGATCCAGGAACAAAACAGAACTTTTCTGATATTTTTGTATTGTGTCTCGTGACGGTTCTGTCTAATGATTGATTTCTTCCAGTGAAATTGAGGGTGCTTTCGTTCACCTTTTGGTGGGCTGCTGCACCATCATAATGATTAAGAAGGCTTGTAGGCTTCGTGTTGCAAAGGGGAAATAAGTTTACAGTCATTGCAGTTTTTAAAACAGCTAAAGTATAAAAGTCTATTGTTTGTATTTATCCAGTTATTAGCCAAATGTACAGGCATTTTTAATAGTAACCTCAGCTCTATTGTATGGCCAATTGCAAAAGCTAGGAAAATATATTTTGTCTAAACTGCTTTTGTTCTTGTTGCTTTTTTCTATCTTGGTTCTGAAACTTCTGATACATCATTTCACACTATAACAGGGGTTGAAATGTTTAAAAATTCTCACCTGTCCTACGAGACAGGTAGTTTTATTTTCTACCTGTCCCCTGTCAATTTCTACCATTCTTCTTTTCTTTTTAGTGTGTAAAGTAGAATAGGGCTTACAGTCACTGAGATGTGAATTAATGATAATATTTAATATTTACCAATATGAATACCGGTACCTCAATGTTTGAAAGATCAGTCTGGTGACTCATGTGCGTAATGTTCCATTGAACAAAGAATAGGTGAACACACTTGTCTTTTTGATCAATTAACACAGAATTGAAAAAATACATTAATTCTTTATTTAAAATAACCAGTCGCCGGCGACAGGTGGATTTTTTGACTATTTTAAGTTATATTATGACATGGAACCAATTTTCACACAAACACACTATGATGGGACTAAAATAGCATTTTCTAGAATTCTAAAATTTTAGATGTTTCTCAGAATCTCCCTGTCCAAATCTGACGGCAGTGTCCCACAGTAATTGTAACACTTCCTCACTCACAATATTTGTACTGTTTTTCTCTGTTGCCAAGTAAATGTTCCTTCAGGCAAGGGGTTTATAGGCAGGCACCCATCCACCCATCCAAATGGACACCCTGAAGTGAACAATTGCCTCATTTGGACACCCTGTCTTAAGAAACTTTAACATGCAGGAGATAAGGAAAACTGTCAAAATTGGACACCCAATTATTTGAAATGTGAAACAAAATGACCATGTTGGACACCATACTTTTGATTTTTGGCTAAGCCCCTGCCGCCAGGTCTAAGTAAAGCAGTATGTCTTTACTCGAAACATAGGCTACTGATCTCAGTCAGTGGAAAGATAGGCTGACAGTGAAGTGTAAATATCTGATAAAATAAAGTTACAAGTTAAATTTGAATTTATAAGAAGAAGTTAGTTTCAATTTAACCGTTTCACCGGTTCCAAGAAGAAACAATTGAAAGTTTAGAGCTAGTCAGACTAGTCAAGTATTGTATTAGTGGGACAGGATTTAGGATGAATATTGCTAAATAATTGTCTCTTCAAATTTTATAATATCACAACTGAAATACACTGTGTTGATAAAATTAATATCAACCAAATCATTTTAATATGCAGGCCTATACTGTTGGTGAGATGAGACCAAAAGGGATCTTCTCATGGTTATGCAAACTTACTTTAGGAGGGCTGATTTATAGGTTTTTCAGATTGTTCGCGGTTTTCAACTAAATTTGCATTTTGCTACTGATTTTGACAATTTGATCATTAATGGAATTTGTATTATAAAGCAATATTGCTTCATTTTTCATAAATGCACATTTATGTGTAATGGCAAAGACGGAGAGACAGGTTGGGTTTGACTTGGTATTATTGTAGATATGATTTGGCCACAAATGCAAAACCCCAATCGGTTTGACTAAGGCAGTCAACTTGAAGCCCCTCTATAACAACGGGCTGGACCACAGTGGCAATGAATCTTATCCCTTACGAGACCGAGTTTCGCCGCCATGGGCTAGTCACAGATTTAGACATGACAATAGACAGGACAACACCACCTGTTTAAAGTACGAACACAGACATTAAAATGTGCAGGTTGCTTGTGCCGAAAGCTTCATGAACCAGTTTCCTCACCAATGGCATGCCATTTAATGCCACATGGTATCATCGGGTCAGCTACCAATCAATGCCCACCTACTGTACTAGATATGCTCCATACCGTGTAACAAAACATTAAGTTAATCCTGCCAATAAGCTAGTCATTTGATACTTTCAATTTTATAAAGGAATTTAATGAAGGAATATTCAAATAAACAAACACTGAGATATATGCATTTAAAAAATAAGCAATTCATTGGCAAATGCAAAAAATATGGTTATCTCACAAAATTCTAGAGGACCTATATTAATGTTATGCTGGAAAAGATTACAACACAGGATTGAAATGGAATATTATAATAGAAATTAAGTACACAAGTTTTGCAACTGATACTCTAAAGAAAAGGAGTATAATTTTTAATAAATATTTCTTCTTTATTAATATGTTGATTAAAATAAACTAATTAGTAATTAGTGATATTCTCTATTTTTCCAAAACAAACTGTTTTAAAAGAGGCCGAGAAAATAAAACTACAAAAAATAGAAAAAAAAACACACCCAGGGTTTTCATTAAGAGCCGGCAACCGGCGATTTTCGTCGGCTACTAGGACTTAGACCGCAGGCACAGGTCGGAAAAACTCGGAACCGAAATTTCGTTTCCCACAGAAAATAAAATTGTGACTGATGTTATAATTATTAGGA
>JAQQZZ010016571.1:0-11334 GCA_030265115.1 Mopalia vespertina | reverse complement strand
AATTTAAGTACCCTTAATTCTGATATAAAACAGTATTGTCTACAATTTAAGTACCCTTAATTCTGATATAAAACAGTATTGTCTACAATTTGAGTGCCCTTAATTCTTATATAAAACAGTATTGTCTACAATTTAAGTACCCTTAATTCTTATATAAAACAGTATTGTCTACAATTTTAGTACCCTTAATTCTGATATAAAACAGTATTGTCTACAATTTAAGTAACCTTAATTCTGATATAAAACAGTATTGTCTACAATTTAAGTACCCTTAATTCTGATATAAAACAGTCGTGTCTACCATTTAAGTACCCTTAATTCTGATATAAAACAGTGTTGTCTACAATTTAAGTACCCTTAATTCTGTTATAAAACAGTGTTGGTTACAATTTAAGTACCCTTACTTATCATTAAAACAGTGTTGTCTACAATTAAAGTACGCTTAATGCGGATAAATAGCAGTATTGTGTTCAATTGAAGTACCCTGAATTCTGATATAAAACAGCAATCTAGTAAACGAACAGTCAACTATAATACTACCGATAACGATGTGTTGTCTGTAATGTTTTTATTGTGATTTGTGAACATATTTTTTTTATTGTTCCAAATTATTAAATTTTTTAATTTTTATTAATAAAAAAATCTATGAAAAAAAAACGAATAACACTACGGCTGGGATTTTGATAAAGGCAAACTAATAAATCAACTTATATTGTAGTTAAATTCCCGTTAAATTCCCAGAGACAGTTTTCTGAAAATGAGAATTGTTTATCTCGATTTGTTATATGTACCCTACAGGCATTTCGAGATAAGGCATTTACACACAAACTGTTTTGAAATACATGTGTATGTCCAAAATTAAACCAAAACTGTCAATACACCGACGATTAACTAACCCATTGACATTTTCGGATAATGATATTTTTTTTATTTATTTATTTATTTATTTATTTATTTATTTATTTAACTAATTATTTATTTACTTATTTATTTATTTATTTATTTATTTATTTATTTATTTATTTATTTATTAAGCTTTGACATACATGTAACAATCAGGAAGTGTGTAACATTTATATCAAGTGACCCCCCTCAAAAAAAATTATAAAAATTATTAAATTAAAAAAAAGCCATTTAAAATATTGACAATATTAAACAGCTTGCATAATACTTTCTTTCTGTTATCACACGATAGTTACATGTTTGTATTCTGATCTTCCCTGACAGGCACATGCTTCTTTGTCGGCTGTCTACAGCTGTGATTTGGATAAAAACAGTGAGATAACGACCAAGGTATGCTGATTTAAAACATTCAAAAATGAAAGAACCGAAGGTGTTATAAACCACTCAAAGATAAACTTGATGTTTTATGCAGATTTGCCTTCCGGTTTTTATTCAAACTGGATCCAAAACTTTGTTGAAAGATTGTTTTCTTTTATGTTTCGAAAGAAGCGGTGTACTTAAGACTTTGAACAAGATCGTTAGTTAGGGTATTCCGATTTAAAACATTTATAAATGATAGAACCAATGGTGTAATGAACAACTCAAAGATATACTTGGATGTTTTATGCAGACCTGCCTTCCGTTTTTTATTCAACAAAACCAAAACGTTAATTTCAAAAGAGTAATAATAGATTGTTTTGAGTTATGTTATGAACGAAGCTATGTGCATTAGATTTTCCACAATATATGTGCTCCGCTCCAGCAAAATACGGACTAAGTCGCACAAAACGAAAATTAAGTAATTTGTATATTCGAAAAGAACTTTGAATTACCTTTAAAATGATATATTATCTCTAAAACTGTACAAGTTATAGCTATTTAAGTACGACAAAGGTGACCTTTGTACCGGATACAATTTTTTGAGAAAACTGGCTTCAAAGTTTATTATTGTTTTGGAAATACAAACATTAAAAATCCACAGCAACCTGACCTTACATTATGCCAAACTTTCCGAAGTTGCTTCAGTTTATTTTCGGTAAAATGTCAATATTGCGACTAAGTCCGTATTTTGCTGGAGCGGGTCACATTTTTAGTTCAAAAACTGTCCATCCAAATTATACAACAGAATTTCACTTTCAATCAGATACAGGTTTTCTTGTCTCGTTTGACTGGCGAGACGATTGGACTAACGGCTTTCAACATGTTTGTGATTGACAAGGCAACCATACTTACGGTAAGATATATTTAAAAGTTTTACCGAAGAGTATTGCTTTGTTCCCCTCTCCTTCTATCGTGGATATAGTTATCATTGTTGCTAACAATGGCATTAAATATGATCACAGCTGATCATATAGCTGTGTATCGGTCAATCGTTTGGGAGAGAAAAGGTTTTTTCGAAATACATCTTGCGTATCGGTTATTTTAGTCGTTAGCAGCTTTAAGAATGGACAACCCATTCGAGGGTCAAAATAGCCTATATTTTAATTTCTTTATTAGGACATTCTCTTTTTTGTCCTGCATTTAGTGAAAAAGTTTATATATAAAAATTCAAGTTTAAGTTTTTTGCAAGTGTGCAGCTGCATGATTTCTAGCACTTCTTTTTTTTATTATAGAAATCAAATTTTTCAATTCTGAACTATTGGGCATGCTTATTCGTGACATAGTAATCTAGTAAAGCCTATCTCAAATGATTTTAATCAGGCTGATTTTTTAATTATTCATCTTTTAATGCAGAAATGTCACACATAAGCATGCCGAATGTCACGGATGTAGCTTTAAGGGTTGAAAACTAAATTTTCGACCTCGAAGGGATTGTCCATCGTTAAACGATCCCCACTCCTAAAAATGGTTTGCTAGATTGAAGTTTTACGTCGTACTCAATATACAAGGTATTTCACTTATACGAGGACAGATTGTTTACCTTTCACTGTGCCTTACTTTAAAAAGGGGACAACCGGGAGGAATCCACCCCCACATTGTCTGACTCCCCCATATACCTGAGGTCGACTGAAAGGACTCGATCCCCTGGCCAGAACATCGAAGCATATACGATCAGTAGGCCGTCATGTTATGTATAAAGAGTAGAACAATCACAATGAATGATTTCTTCTGTAAGTATTGAGATATCTTGCTACTTATTTCAAAGCTTACCGAAAACCAATAGATTATTACACCTGTTGTTTTATTTTACAGGTAATCGGGATGATCATCACTTATTATTTGGTCTTGAATCAGTTTCAGACGGCAGGATCATCTTGTAGTATGAACTGTGTTAATTCAACCATGCCGATATAACATTGAAAGCATAATGACCTCGGATATTCCGTTTGGCATTCATGTAAGGCGAACTTACGAATCAATGGGTATGAGAGTTGCATGATAAACTATCTAAACCTAGTCACCTGTCCGTCAAATCCCATACGTTGAAGTTCGCGAAATGTACTAGATTATTGTTTGCATGAACTATGTACCCTACTCTTGCTCAGTGCGGTTGTGGGGTTGGATTGTCAAGGAGCGCCCATAACACGAAAAAACAGGTCATTCGTTGGCTGATATACTTTGACGCAGGCCTATCAGCTGAAGCTAGACACGTAGCATGATTAAATAGTTAGTTCAATGAGCACTTAAAAAACGTCACGCCGCGTTCCAAATAATTGTTAATTAGTATACAGTTTGATTTGTATTAAATGTCAAAAACACAATGAATAGCAAATCTTTTTGTTTTTAAATATTAAACATGTTTTTCAGCAAACACTTATTAACATCAATGCACCCCATACAGTGTTTAGATTAAAAAAAAATAATATAAACCTGAGATTCATTTAATTTCGTATAGTTTAAAAGTAAAATGAAACTAATCCTTCGCGATGGATATGGGGTAATCTAGTGATAAACATGGGATAATTTGAGGATAGATATAATCTGGCGATAGATATGAGATTATCTGGCGATAGATATGGGATTATCTGGCGATGGATATGAGATAATCCGGTGATGATTATGGGGTAATCTTGCGATGAATATGGGTATGCAACAATTACGACAAAAACGGTTCTTTGATATCAGAAGAAAGAGAGAAATACTTGGAACATTTGCTGTGAGGTTTCTATACAGAACGATAGTGTTCCACCAGAGCCATGACTGAAGAACCTTAAAGGGTTCTATTAGAGCCATATTATTTTAAGAGTGTACTGGCTATTTTACACTTCTGTCGCAGAAGAGTGGCGGCGTATAGGGCGATAACTCTGTATCTTACAACCGTCGAAATTTTAAAAGTTAGTAAGTTATGCTCCTTTGACTATTCGGCAAAATTGTAAAATAGCCCGGATAGCTTCGCTGTGTAGAAAAATTCGACTAGACACGATTTGATTCGACGTCATACAAACACCCCTCTTAAATGTAATGTATTTTTCGTGGTGATATCGAGTCTTAAAGCAACCATAGGACTACTCAAACCATCTGTCATTCCCTGCTGTATTTCAACACAGCATTAACCCCAATATAATAAACAAGTGCATTCGTCCTCGTATCATACTCTTCAATTATTCACTCTGTACCGGTGCATCGGTAGGTCTTCATTTTGCGACACATAGGTGGTGACAAAGCATCCGCCATCCATGACGAAAGATAAGGTTAGGCTTGTTTGTCTTTTATAAACAACCACTCAATGTGGAGATTAATACGCCAATGTCCTGGCATAGCATACGAGATTTGTCTTCGTCTCGTCCACTATAGGAACTCTCGCGAGAACAGCTGTCTTTGCTTCATCCACTGTAGACATTCTCACCGGAATACGAATAAACAGACACATAACAAACATACCGGATTCTATTAGTTACCCCTCGGTTCCGACAGCACCAGAACAACAGGAAACTTTATCCAGCACGGTGCTTTGGATCACCAACATAAATAATCGAGATGTTTATTAAACAATTCAGTTGCATTCCAGTGAAAATTATTTATAAAAAGTAATGAACCTCTGTTGCTTAAGAATAGAAACAGGGACACAAAAGAAACAGACACGATCATAATGAAAAAATATCTTCTTTATGTACTTCAAATGATATCGGTGATGAGTAACGTTATCCATTAGTTGTTACTCTGTACAAATACCTTAGAGCTTAAATTAATATAGAAATATAACTAGAGACGTGCATAACCAAGTGTATTCAAGACTTCTTTCTTATACTTGTCATTCTTTCTATGTACTGGTACATTTGCAGCTAATGTGTGACGAGTTTGTATTCCTACTGTATTTGTGTGACAACCTGTGGCCAATAGCTGTATTATTTCTATAATATTCACAACATTTTTTACACATTTATACAATTGCGCCCATGTTGGTGGGCAGAAGTTTCTTAACTGCAGTCCAATCGGACATCAGTAAATCAGAATTCCATGTTGACAGTATTATGTGTTATACCGTTTTACATACATACACACATATATATACAAATCACGTAAAATTAGCAATGGCGCCAGTGTTTGTCTGCGACATATAGAGAAATTCAATCCATTATAATCGATGGAAATTTGACAAAGTTTTAACTTACCAAAATACAGTCCAATTATTATTACCCTAACTAAGTGTCCAAAGCTCATGTTCAAACCATGCTGACAAAAGTTTAAAAAACAAAATGAAAACGATGAGATTAGTCAAAATATGCCAGGGACAAAAAAAATGATAACGCAAAAACAAAGAAGTGATGTCGAGCGATCGAAGCAGAGCAAACAACCGGGAACTGGTTCATGGCGAAAATTCTGCTTGGTGAACCACTTCCGTCATAAAGCTTTAAAGGTATGGCGAAAATGGTGGAACCGGCTGTTGGGAGACTTTCCAAATTTGCCACGTTTTCCAAACCTATTATGTTAGAGCTTGAAACTAGAACATGGGATTGAAAGTTTCTGGACTGCCCATAATCCACGGAAGGCGTGTCGACTCCTATAGCGTTAATGTGGTTCCGGTTATCAACCAGCCACTTCGTAGCCGTAGGATTGAAACCAGGGAAATGAAACGTGCTGCTATCGTTGACGGTCTGTGATCCAAAAATTGCAGATCCATTTGGCCATTTCGCTGACCATCCGGAGCGCATCATCACAATGCCCTTGTCTGGAATTTCTCCGTTGATCTCTTCCCATTTTAATAAGTCTTCAATCTCCACCTGAGCATCCGGGTCATTTTCAGCACGTGCAGATATGTCGATGATTACGCCAGGACCAATCAGGTTTACCAGAGGAATGTCATGCACGCGCCACTTTCCCTTCCCAAAGTGAGCCGGAGAGTCCAGATGTGTTCCACCATGTTCTGCCGTAGAGAATTCGTTAGATTCATACCTGAAGAAAGATATAAATTACATTAATAGTGAAATATACGTACATTTGCTAAACCTGCTGAGTAAACTTAAGACTCTATCAAAGATATACATGGATACATGGTGGTTTAATATTTCGGGTTATATTAAAGCCATTGTAAGTTACACTCATCAGTGGAAATATACTATACTAACCTGCTACTTTGGATTTCCTGACATAAAAGCTTTTAACCTGTCAATGTATTTACTAATATTAAATTTCCTGGCCAGACCAGAACGAAGAAAGTTATTCTTTCCGGCTATAGTTTGAGGGGGCACAGAAGCAAGCGGGTCTAGCCAGTAGCCCCCCTCCCCCCGTGTTGACAAGATATAATGTTCCATCTATAGTATAAGCTACCCGAATCTTAATGACAGAAAGATAAACTTGAACGGATTTCACAGTGGGAACACTGGGTCAACGCTATAGGGAGAAAAATGTTTGATTGGAGAATAATTAAATTTGTTAGTAGCTTTAAGAAAAGTATTTAATTAATCTCCAGCTGTATGACATCATCATATTGCCCTGGTGTGTTAATACGGATGTAATTTGCCTGCCAACGACCGCGCAGCTTACGGTTATTCACTACCGGTTTGAATCAAATGACCACTGCCAACAGAACATAACCGTTCACTATCTAGATCAGTCCACATCAAAGTATACGTATTTTAATGGCGGGTGGATGGAGGGAGCTTCATGTTGCCCTGGTCCTCTCCGAGCTAAAAGGGAACAGAAAGCCGATCTGTTTGTGGTGTCTGTATTGCGTCCTGTTATTTTCCTATATTTGTCCCGTCTTGCCTTTGTTTGTTGCCAGTGTGTCGAGGGTGGTTTCCTTCACCCATTTGGGTGGCATGTCGTCATATAAGTGAAATACCCTTGAGTACGACGTTAAACCCCAGTCAAACAAACCGTATTTTAATGATCTGCCGACTTAATTTAAACAAATTCATAGGATTCTAAACTTAAACTTAAAAGATGTCCATATGTGGATGTTATAGAGGCGGATGTTGTCGAGAAAAAACAGACGATTCGATATCTTGGGGTAACGACATTGGCACGCTTCTTGTTATACTCGATAATGAGTGAGATATTCGTTTTGACTTTTTTGTTTGAGTGCACATTTAAAGACATGAAACTTGAATGCACATTGGATGCTCGCCTCCATTATTAAATCTGTTACAAAACTTTCTCACAAAGTGAATGGTAATGTATGGTAAAAGTTGTATAACTTTTATCGGATTATATCAAACATTTTCAAATAAGTCATCATAAGGTAAAATGTGGAAGATTTAGTGTCGTCAGTGTTACTTATTTGTTTGCCCTACCTGTGGTCTACTGGTGCGTTCAATCAGTGTCGCTGTTACATACGTGTTACTTATACGTTTTCTCTAACACTGGTCTACTGGTAATTCAATCAGTGTCAATGTAACTTTATTTTCAGTGTTACTTACCAGTTCACTTTATCATTGTGTAAGATATATTGATATGATATATCAGCTTGCTCTTAATTCTGAATGTTTTATTTGTACAGGTTTCTTGGTTAATTGGCTTTACCAGTTAAATAAACTTGACTGTATTTGAGATTATATGCATCTATCTTGTATGTCATAACAATGTATTAGCTGCTTGTGTTTGGAGTTTCTCACGCACCTTGTTTACGGTTATGATAGTTGAGATTTCCTTGCTCGTCACGCCACCTCTGCTCTGAGGTTAAGTGTGTTAGTTATGGCATATTGGAACTTGTTTTCTTGCCTTTTTTCGTTAGCACAATCCTGCAATGCCAGGCCCTGTATATGCTGTGGGGAAACAGGTATTGGTAATGGTATATAGCTCAGTCGGTAGTGTTGGGCCTGTGACCAAACGGTCCCGGGTTCGAATCCCGGTGGAGGCAAGCAAATTTTTCTCTTTGCATTCATTCAAAAGATAAAGGGGTAAAAATATATGGAGAGTATCTCTAGTCCCAGTTAGAGCGGATTTAGACTCGGTGCTTGGGTTTTGGATTTCCTGCCTTGTAAAATATTGTAGATTATCCTGTGGAAAATGTACTGTTTATGTCGATGTCCGTAACGTAATAAATAGTAGAAACAGTGTACAGTTTGGGTATCGATCTATTCACCACTAAGGCTACCTGGCTATTAAATAGGGTAGTAGTTTTACCATGTTCTTCTTCCGGGACAATACTTCTTATTGGTTTTGTTGACAAAACAATAAGGTTGGCCAGTGGTCAAAAAGGGAGATAAATATGTTACTCATATAACCAAAATTGCCACCTATGTCATTGACAACTATAAACAATATAATTTAATGGGGCTGGTCATTGGTCAAAATGGGTCACTTTTGTATTCATATGACCGAAATTGTCTCCTATACCAATCATTGACCAACAAAAGCATGATATGAATATGCAATGAAATTAAGTGGTTAGTTTTTTTTACATAGGTGGCACTGCCAGTTATATGAATGACAGATTTATCTCCCTTTTTAACTACTGACCAGCCAATTCACCTTGACTTTAGATCGGTCTCAGTGACTTCTTAGAGGTGATTAAAAAGTTTACAAATTGTCCACTGGCACCTTCAGTCAGTGTCGCTGCCAGTGTTACTTGTTAGTTAGCTTTATCAGTTGTCTATCGGATCTAGTTCGTGTAAAACAATATGTTGACGTGTCTCTTTTCATTTAACAAGTACTTTCATTTCATGATTTTTGTTTAACATACATACTATGCCTAGCTTTCCCAGCTTAAAACACTTAAAGACATTAGGGAATGTTTTAAGTGAAAGTTTAAGAACCGAGATAGTTGAAAGAGAAATGCGTGGAATTCGCCCGACAGTTTGATACCGTTATAGTTCAGTAAACACACTTATACATACCTTAAAAGAAAATAAGTATCTATAGACAATTATACATATATAGCATACCATTTTGTATATACTGTAGAAAATTCAACCTAAAATATCTGCTTTATAACAATAAACATATGTCTTGAACAAGACTGGGCCAACCTGCAAAATTCCCAGAAGTCCAAGAAAAAATGGCTGCCAGATATTTCTCTGATGCAGAGTTGTTGGATTTAATTGATAAAAACACAGACGGTTATGACGATAAGACCAAAGTTTTTTTTCAAGCGATAGTGATGAATCTGATTGGGGCTGTCAGTGCAAACAAGGGCGATGATCAGGACATGAGACGGAGAGTTTTAATAATTCATCCTACATGCAGAACTTACAACAGCTAAGCTTTACAGAAACTTATGAACTTTGTGCACACAGGTTTTGAAACTTGGCGTCTGAATGGAACTGTGTAAAACTGTAATTTAAGTAAGCCTGTTTTGTGACTAGTTTTGCATGAACTGATGCGAGAAAAGTCAAGACGAATGAAATTTGAGTTACACAATAAACTTGTCACATTATGACATAACATGCGTGGGTTTATTGAAATTATATAAAAACGCGGCTAGAATGTCTCCAAGTGACATTGCATAAAACACTTATATACATAGAATTATAGCGGAAATCCCCTTCCATATTAGGCAAGGTGTCCCTTGTTCAAGGTCAATGTTTGTTTGTTTGTTCGTTTGTTTGATCATGGAGGTAGATCATACCTCCTTGGTTTGATTCGGATTTAACGTCGTACTCAATGATATTTCATTAATATGACAACGGATTGTCCATTTCACAATATTGCTTGTTTAAATGCGATAGTTAACCATGAGGAAACCTAGTACAAACCACCATTGTGTGACAAAAAACAACTGACCAGTATACGAACATGAAATGGAAACAGCACCTTAGCCGTTGGGCGGAGGATTGAGAGGGAGCTTCCTGGTGCCCTGGTGCTCTAGGTACGCTACTCGAGTCTTTCTATAACCTTTAGAAATAACAGAACGCTACCATGATTCTGCACTTTATCGTCCAATGCATGCATTCCCAACTCGGTGCATCCAACTCGGAACATCCAACTCGGCACGTCAAAACTCACCAAGTGACACACAGTAGTTAATTTTAGACATGAATGTCAGAATAAAGAAAGAGTCCATAATTCACAACGAAAACCTTCTTAAATATTTTTCTGGGCTCGTTAATCAATACGGCGGTCGAGCAACATGTACATGTATGGAAAAGACAACCAGCATATGGGTCGGAAGCGGAGTAAAATTTGGT
Source organism: Mopalia vespertina (assembly GCA_030265115.1). NCBI lineage: Eukaryota > Metazoa > Mollusca > Polyplacophora > Chitonida > Mopaliidae > Mopalia > Mopalia vespertina. The sequence goes on along the minus strand of JAQQZZ010016571.1, from coordinate 883 downwards.
ACACTTCTGAGATAGCCTTGGGAGAGTGACCAAGTGCATTTTACTTTAAAACAGCTTTGCTTTACAGCTCAAATTTTACAATAAAATCTGTTTGTTGAAGGTTTTTTAGCTTGGCAATTTAGACATATAGTGTTTGCCACTAAAAACAACTAGAGTTATAACCCAGGGCCAAAGTATGGTATGTGGACGCAACTTTCAAGGCGGTAAAAGAGCCCTTCGTACAGATGTTTTCAGTTCATACGTTCGTGGAATTCGGGTCATCGGTGAAAAAAATTCTAGTGACATTTGCTTTGATGTCAAGTAGAAGACGGAAAGATTATAAGAAGGTAAATTTTCAATTTTATTTCTTGAACAAATTAACATTTTAAATATTCAACACCGCACAATTTTAAATCAAGACCGAATTTCATAGTAACTAATTATTGTGTCTTATTATTATAGGCATTACAGTGTCGTCGAGACGCTTTGCCAATACCGCCTGTTTTGAAGCAAGGTGTTTGAGATTTTGAGGCGTGGGATAAGAGACACTTTTCCTAATGTCTAGTTGCAGGGATGTGTATTCCATTGGACACAAGCCGTCTTCCGGAAGGTACAGGCATTGGGGTTTGAGCCGGCGTCCCGAAACGACGACGGTAGTACACATAAGTTCGTCAATAAGTTGTTGGCTTTGCCTTGTCTGCCTCATGCAGAAATACAACGTACGTTTGAGTCATTGAGAGAAACTTATGCCATCACCTAGCTACTGAGTCAGACGGCTTCAAATCGTGTAATTGTCCTACAGCGGCATCTCAAGTAGCAGGATGCAGTGTGGGAGACGGGGCCAGGTTAGGAATATGGCGGCTTGACAACAAGAAGTTGGACCGTGATGTTCCATTTTTTTAAA
>JAQQZZ010016560.1:0-11334 GCA_030265115.1 Mopalia vespertina | reverse complement strand
TCCAACAAACTGCAACACGGTAGAACAAATGTTGGTTCTTGTTGTACAACAAATGTTTGATCGTGTAGACGGGCCTTTAGAGTTGGAATCTCCGCAGGTAGGTCCGCGAATAATGTTTAGAATGAGAATGTGCAAGATCGATGAGATTTATTCAAGGGAGACAACTATAGGGTATAAACAAAATGTTCAACAAGTGTTATCGTACTTGACTTGTATAACTTCAGTGATACATACATATGATGTACGACAAAATTTTCGCAGGCGAACGAGTCTTAAATATTTTCTTTTCGCAATGTTTTGACTGAAAGAGAACATGACGTGACAACTGCTACACTGTTTTCATTATTTTTTCCTCATTTCCAAATTGCAGATCTTTGTTTGGTAAGTTCATCTATGCTATATTCCTTTTTTTTTTTTACGTAGGTTGTTGTTGTTATAGCCTTCAGAGTCTGTCATGCAGCTGTCATGTCGCAGGTGACAGTCCTTTGGCAACTTGCACATGCGTTTTATACCAGGGGTTGATAGAAGTATATTGTTTTAAGAACTCAATCAGCAGAATTTTTTCTGTAAATTACTCAAAATTGAATGTATTTTCTTAGATTTTTTTCTTTTTTCTTAGAAGCAACCCTTTTGTTCTATTTGACTAAATATGTATAGGCCTACCCTTCGGTTTAGGTTAGTCCTGATATAACCGAGAATTCATATGCATAAATAGCCTAACGGCAATTCTCGGTTATGACGGTTCTATCATTTAAAACTTACCTATTTGCAGCTCCTGTGTCCTTGAAATCAGATATATTTCCAAAATACAACTAAAAAATGTATGGCATTTTTTTCCGACCTCCAACATCGGTTTGTTTTGACAGGATGTAGGGACAAGTCTTAGAGTTATACCTATTTATTGTGCTAAACCAACCCTAGCTATGCTACATGAAGCTTCCTAACCACTAGAAATAGCCGAATGATACCATGATTCGGAACTTTATCTTCGAATATATAAAAATTGCATGGCCTTACTGTCATAAATGATCTCGTTTTCTTCCTTGAACACTTTTGGGTTAGACCGACCCACAAAACGACCACTCAACATCCATTTTCATGTCAAAATCAATCTTTTCTCAGCAGTACCACACTCGCTCAAAAATGTCTTCCGCGGCAAGTAGGTCATGCGCATTCAACGTTATTTAGTATTCAGAGGCGGACCTTATTTCTGTACTTTTCATAGGGCTATACCTCGTATCTCTATATACTGTATAGTTTATTGGATACGAATTCGCATCTACTTATTTTCAATACTAAAGTATTGTTTACGTTGTGATGGTTCTGTATAAAACCATGGGTTTTTTTTTCTACAGAACCCTGTAATAACAATATTATTTCTGAGACTGTACTTGTCTAGTGATTTACGGTAATAAAGAGTGGTTCATTACGGGATTTACGAAAATAATGAACTCTATCTAGGAGAAGAACACAGTAATCATGTCATCCGGAATAAACCGTTCCATTGTCCTCAAAACATTCTTGGTCAACTGTTCTCTGTTTAAGCGAGATACCTGGATTGAATAGCTTTGCTTCAAACTAACAACCCACGTGAACTCTCCTCGAATATGAAAGACGTCATCTAGAATAAACTGGTCCCTTTCAAATAAACAATTTTGTGAGTTGCTTCTTTTTAAAATATGTCATCTGGAAAGAGCGGTTCTGTTCCAACAAGCACCACATGTTAATAAGCTTTTCTTAGTGTACGTTATTTCAAATGAACAGTTCCGTTTTACACTAAACAACCCGCCAGTACTGTCTGATGTCAACACGTCGTCGGGAGAAAAACACAAACCAAGATTTAGCCGTGAATATGCTTCTGCCAATGCACGTCATTTACAACAGGCCGCTCCATTTACCAAGAAGCAGCCGACCAGAACTGTCTGTTGCCAAAGTACGTCTTTAAGAGAAAAAACACCAACCTTTACTCGTGCATTCGCTTCTGTCAATGCACCTCATTTAGAACGGACCGTTCTGCTTTACAATAAGCAGCCCGTCAGAACTGCTTACTGTCCAAGCACTTCATCAGGAGAAAAACACGAACCAAGATTTATCCGTGAATTTGCTTCTGCCAATGCACGTCATTTACAACGGGCCGTTTTCATTTACAATAAACGCCCTATTTGAATTGTCTGCTGTCGAAGTCCGTCATGTTGAAAAATACACACACAAACCAAGTAACTGCACGTCATTTACAACGGGCCTTTGCGTTTTACAAAAAAAAACACCCTTTTTGACTTGGTTGCTGTCAATGCACGTCATCTGGAAAAATACGCACACATGCCAAGCATTACACGTGAATTTACTTGTGCCAATGTCTGTTATTATCAACAGAACGCTCTGTTTTACAACACACGCCTAACGCGAATTCATTTCTGATCATACACGTTATTTAGAATAGACCCCACCGCACAAGAATTTGCTTTCGTTAATACACGTTTTATAATGGATCGGCGTAATCGACTTTATGTTAAAATCCAGCATCCGTCATGTACAGTCATATTCCCAAAGAACAATTTAAGTTTAATGTCCTTTGTTAAAACTTATCATCTTGAAAGAGCCGTTTCGATTATCAAAGAAGTCACGCAAACTTGTGTTCAACCACGCCGAATAAACTCCTTTAATTTGCATGCCTGTTAATAGAGCATTGTTATCCAGTTCCCACACGCTTATTGAAAACATTGCAATTTATTTTATATTTCCATATATAACAGCTTCTACTGAATCCCATTACTGAACAAAGACCAGATCAATTTCCTTTTTATTTCTCGCTTCTAACAACAGGTTTTACTATCTGAGAGCATACGTCTTCTTTGTTTTCTTATTGCTGACTTCAGCAAAAGGAATACGTAAATAAGTAGCCTTTGTTAAAACGTTCAGGCAATTGCTTTCAAGGGAAAACTTTATTGTAACAAATGAATATGCTGGTATATAATTACAGATGAATTGACATCAAAATCTTTTCTAATTTATTGGTACCAAGGAGACAAGGTAATTTGCGAAATCGTTACATACTTCAAAATCATCTTGCTGTCAAACATATATTGATTGCTTTATGGATATCCAGGTAATTTGCCAATTAAAGAAATCGTTACGTATCTTGCTGTCATACCTTGATTGATTGATTTTTACTCGGCAAATTGGATTATATATCAGCACTAAAATCAATCACGTTTTTGTTTCTCAAGGTTTTGAACCAACAATAATCCAGTCAAATAATCTCATAAATTGATCCATTTTGTTACCACTAATGACCATCTAGTTTCTCAGCGCAAACTACAACTGCGCCATCAACAAGTTACCAGAAAGTCGCAAGGCGGAGCTCTACTTTTATCCACAGTTACGAAAAATCCATGTGTAATGTGGGGCAATGTAGAATGGAAGAATTTTTTGATTTAAGAATAAATAAATTTGTTAGTATCTTTTAAAAAAGGACCTGCATTGATCTACAGATGAATGACATCATAGCATATAGTCCCTGTGTATTTATACAGCTGTTATTTGCCTGGCGACGACCGCACAATTTTTGGTAATCTACCGAATATCACTACACATGTACATTCAAAATGGTCCTGGTTTATGGACAAGTGGTCTATACCCAAGTCAAAGGTTAAGAGAGCGACTACTACTACTACAGCTACTCGCAATGCATTTTCCCAGCTTTGGTCCAAGAAAGCTACAGGATATGCGATTTTATGATATAACTCGCATATAATGTGCATGACTAATTATCGGCGATATATACAAATCCTTCATCATTGCCCGTTTCTTGAGGATTGTCAGAACAGAGTTTAATCCTAAACATCCAAGTAAAATCATCTATCAGCCATTTCTAGTCTAAATCTTTTAACCGACTTTGATTGCCAACAAAAACATAGAATTCTATCAGTGGCTATAATAAATGGATTTGTAGGCAGAGATAGACAGTCTATAATTGAGTGTATACATGTTACGCTGTACGTGTAAATATTTTTAACTCATTCGAGTATTTGAAAATAAGTCCTACTCCAGTCCAATCTAATTAAAATCAAATCTCAGAAACGCTTCCCGCGTTTTGCTTGTCGCTATATTGAGATCTAACGCAATCACTCCTCCTATAATGTCGATTGGTTTCTTAAATTGACCAATCACAGAGCTGCTTCTCATTTCTGGTTTGTAAAAGCCGAAGATTTCCGCAGACAAACCGAAGTTTCCCGACTGCGTATTTTTACATGACCAACGGATACATGCAAACATAATCAACAAACGCCATTCAAATAATAAACTTTGAGACGAAAACGATTTTCCTCGTTTACATGCGACTTACAACATTAACACAGAAGAAAATCGGACAACTTCTTCTTTATTTGGCTGAATTCGGTGTTCACCATGGCCCCGTGTTATGTGTGTTTTTATTGGACAACTGAAACTGTGACCTTTCGTGAACCCCAGTAAGCTCAAGACACAATACGGAGGTTTTGAGATACGATGTTACGACAACAGAGTCATGTCCCATTACCACTTTATGGCACGGTAGGGCAGCAACCTGCCTATACTTTAACGTTGTGGGTTATCGATTTTCAGGAAAATATAGCTTTAAAGTTGTAACTTTTGCCAAAAATAATATTTTAAGCTATGGGAAAAGGAAATTCATATGGATTTACGAACGTTCACCTGTTAATTTGCAATATTCCCTATACCGCCCATGTTAAAAACCATGGATTGGCCTATTTGATTAAAACCGAAAGCGGGCTCACCTCCATGCATTTCGTACAGCCCGCTTGGTCATAAACCTAGTGCCATTTTGAATGTCTACATATAGTGATATCCGCCAAAACGGCGTAAATTGTGCGGTCGTAGAAAGACAAATTACAGCTGTATAAATACACCAGGACTATGCTTTGATGTCATTCAGCTGTACATCAATCCTATTCATTTTTTAAGATACCAGTCGCCCAAATCAAACAAACAAATTATAAAGATAATAACAAGTTTAATAATTTTTAAATGAATAAAATTGTGCCATTTTATGTTGACCTACATAACCTTTATGCACCTGTTTACTATTGAAGAAGTATAGAGCCCCTTCGTTACTTCCTGGTAAAACAGTAATGGTGCCGGTTTATCCCAAAGTTCCCAGTCTGCGTTAAAAAGCTAGATGGTACTTGATGGTTACAAAATGCATAACACATAGTCAGATTTAATGCTGTTCAATTTACTTCCGCTGCTGACAAAAGTATTATGTCCAAATGTAGGATAGGATATTAAAATAACATCTATAAGTTGAGCCTCCCAGCAAAAAATACACTTAAGCATGTAAGCAACTCAAATATATGGTTTAGAGAAAAAATGACACACAGAGACTATTTTTATCGAGAAAAGTTCGTTAATAATAAGTTGTTAGTCTGCCATGGGGTGCTCAATTGTGGTAGAAAGATGGTTGGCCGTCAGACAGAAATAAGTGGGGTCTAGTAATTGTTGTCCCCATAATCACCAAAATCGTTTCCAAATCCGAATCCTCCAGAGCGACGACCTAAGACCTCGTCCCCATAGAATCCACGGTTTCCACCGAAAGATCGACCCCCTCCCCCGAAGGATCGACCACCTCCCCCGAAGGATCGACCACCTCCCCCGAAGGAGCGACCACCCCCACCGAAAGATCGACCACCCCCACCGAAGAATCGTCCGCCCCCACCGAAGAATCGGCCACCAAATCGACCAAAAGCTGAAAGAAGACAAAACAGAGAATGAGTTTTATTGTTTTATTAAGTAAGCATAATGCTAGCCTATAATATTCAATTAAATTATAATAAATGGATTGTTTTTTACTATTGCGTATTGACACAATGCTAATAGAGAAAACTCTTTTAAAATACGCTCCATTGAGAAAGACAGACAGTGAAAAAGGCTGATTTCTGTCTCAATCGACTTCAGGTAAACGATCGACTTCAGGTGATATTTCAGCACGTGGTAATACACGCAGTTAATGAACGGCGCCCAGTACCAAAACGATCGTGTTGCCAAGACAACTGAGTGTGTATAAAGTGTCGAGTGTCTGTTAGGGATGCCGCAACACCCTCTTTTCCCGGGCTAACAACTTTCAAAAACACACAGTTCCTATATTTTAGCTGGAGTAAGCTTCGGACACATACCACCAGAATATATCAAGATGATATACATTACTAAAGTTCCAATAAAAGCCAACTTTAGGAAGGTATACATTGAAACTAAAACAAGGTTGTGGTTGCTATTCAAACTGGCCAATCATTTAAGTCATATTACATATTAAATAAACCCAATGAACACGACTTAACGTATCAACCAAACTGCTTAACCTATGATCCTGAATAAAAACCACAATTTTGTTTTCGTTTCTTGATTTACTTCCGGATATAATCTACGTTTTCTATTTCTAGCTTCACAAGGGAAAATACAAACAGTAATTTTTATCACAGTACCAAAAAGCAAGAGAAAATACAGATTTATAACGCCGCGAGTGAAGTACAGGCGAATGGGACATACATGTTGTAGCGGTTAAACAGTGAAGGTCAGAGCTCCCCGTCACTCTCCCTCCCTGCATGAAGGTAGGGGTAGTGTGAGATGCTGAATGTTCGGTCTATGCATGTGGATTCTTGAACTTTTGTTTGATAGGTTAATTCGCATAGTACGATGTAAATTCCTATATTGTTGGGGCGCGATCCAGTGGTTAGCTCCCGATCCACTTTCGATGAGCGGCTCTCAGTTTAGAGCTCTCTAGTCAACCCGTTTATGAGGGTGTCATGTCAGTTGACTCCAGCAATCGCGGCATTGGGATTTCAATAAGGCAGAAGTGAATAATGGTTCGCCAGATAAGTGAGATACCCTTGAGTACGACGTTAAACAAATTTGCATGGCCTAAAGATTAGATACAAGACTTATGCAGATGTTATCATACAATGTGCTTGGTTGCTATACCAGATCTGACAACCTGGTGTATTCTGAAGTATTTTGAACACATAATTTATGTTAAATACATCAAAAAGCCTTTTTTTTTTAAATATGCACAAAAATTAATATTCTGTACTATGCTGTAACACAAAAATACACAATATGGTAGGAAAATACTCATAAAAAAACTATTTTTTTACACATAAATTTGTTCAAGGTAGGTAGGTCTGCTATACTACGTACGTAGTTTGTCTTTGGGCATGATTCATATCCTAATAAACTGTTGGATATTGATTCAAAGAATAGTTCCTTTCTCGATTGACATATATACTTCTAGATCTCCCCAGTGACTTGTTTCTAAATAGATCTTAATCTCGGGTTGTGTTATGGGTAACCAACAGACATCTCGAGAGAAGGTAATGACCATTTACACGGTATATAAAGTATTTTTAAATATTTAGCCACAAAGACATTCGGTATAGGTTAGGTATAAATCAGACTACACATATTTCACATGATTAACCAATATATATATATATATATATGCTAATTTAGCGTCCCTGTGTCCGTGCTTAATGAAGAGAGAAAATCGCCGTCTTCACTTGGGTGCATTTGAATATCATAAGTCAGGCGTGACATAAAATAAAACGATCAGATGACTTGCTTGGACATTATTATACAACTCATACAAAACTTATCCTTCAAAATAAGAACCTCATACACAAAACATTACGCATAAGTATTGTATATGTATAATATAGGTTTCTATGTAATAATAGAGCGTAAAACGGTAAAAGCAACTGCCAAAGAAATATGAATGTAAATTCAGACATTTTCTGTAGTTTAGCAGCTGGCTTGTCAACCAGTTTCTGGCAAGCTTATTTCGGAACTCTCTATAGTTAGGTTTATATATATACTGGACACAGATTTCAATATCTTCTTACGGAGTTAATATTATGTAGGGACAATTTTTTGTAAATTTTTTTTGCAGACCCGGTCTGCGAATAAATAATCTATGTAAAACGAATAACCAATCAGATATAGCTTGCCTGTCGGAAAATTATCTCCCTGTAGACGTCTCAATTCTGCGGAAGGGTGCCAAAGCAATTGTTCGAAACTGGGGTATGGATATATAGTTCGGGCTGAATATTGTTAAGAGTCCAGCGGTTTCAGCGAAGGTATTCTGAACTATATCCTGGTACTGTCAAAGGTGTTTAATAGGACATGTTTGATTGTAAGTTATCGGTGATATGGAGGTTGGTTTCGTTCACTGACTGGAATAGAACGCCGACATGCAAGTAAAATAGCCAACAGCGGCAAACAGACAACAAAGAAACAATTCATCAACTTCACATCGTGCATGGCTTTATTATTACGCAAATATGGACTCTGCAAAAATTTGATATTCAACGAAATAAATCACAAATAAACAATAAAACTTATTAACTGTATTGACAAATTTAGTTTATTATAATTTAAAAAAAAAAAACATTTCGGATTGGGAAAGTCGATCAAACGGGCCTCTTAATCCCGCTATATGATTATAAACTAACAATTTGACGTTCAGTATATTTTCTCAAACTCTTGCAGTTGAAACAAAATATAGGCCTATAAGTTGTTTAATATGGTTTGATGCTTTGTTAAATTGGTATATATGGCATATGTCACTATTGGATGCACGTATGCTACAAGATACTTATAGTAGTCTTCCAGACAAAACACAATCACCGTTTATTGTGAAATCGGATCTTTATTTAAAAAATGACGCTGCATAAATTTATGGTTAAAAACTCTTAAAATAAGACATTGGTTTGACCTCTGGTCTATCATAATGGTCCCGAAATGGTTGCCTAACAGCGAATATTAAGTAGACTAATAATCGTTATAATCTCCATAGCTGCCGAATCCCCTACCAAAACCCCGACCAAAACCCCGACCAAAGCGCCGAAAGCCTCGACCAAAGCCTCGACCAAAGCGTCGACCATAGAAGCCACCCCCGAATCGACGACCCCCGTAGAATCGACCGCGACCAAAGCTACCACCATCCGAGAAACCTCCAGAATCAAAATTGATAACTGTAACGAGAAACAGAAAGGGGATAATGAGTTTTATTGACTGTTGGCTTTCTGTTATTATATATTATATATCTAGCTGATTTTGTTAATTTTATGCCTTAATAAATTGTGTAGAATATTTCTACTACTTGTATGCGTTAATGGCTGTTGAGAGACATCCTCGCGAGCCAATGTTAAGACATGGGTGTATTTATTAACCATGGCACATTAGAAATCCCATCTGGGGTCTTTCCCTAAATTGACCGTCCAATGGAATAAGCCGATTCAACGACAGTAGGAGTGTACAGCTGGAGGCAAAATATAATGACGCAAAACAGTGCCCCAAATCAACTTATAAACATGAACAAGAGCAGGTTTTGTGTTTACAGGTTAAACAACATCAAAATCCAGTTGTTGCACGATTTCGTGGAGTCGAAGGATATTTGAAAAGAACTATCAAACCCAATACACGTCTCTATATGTGTCTATACATAGGGAGACCATATGTTCGGATTATGATTAAGCGAAGGCCAAAGTGAGTCTTTGATGACAAATAAACCCTTCCACGAGATTAGGTTGTTTGTTTGTTTGTGTTTGATGGTGCATACAAGAGAGATTAGGTTGTGATTAGGTTTCTGGGGCTTTATATAGACCGTATACTGGATGGGTTTTCGTTTGAAAAACGGTGGTAGCAATAAAACGAGGGCGAAATCTATTTTGTTTCTCATAAAAGAACGTATCGTCAACGTCTACTGAGTTTTATTATTCTTAAGTTTAATGTAAACTAGATATAACCATATTTGATTTGTGACAAAGTCACCATAACAATCATTGGGTGCATTTGAATATCATAAGTCAGGCGTGACATAAAATAAAACGATCAGATGACTTGCTTGGACATTATTATACAACTCATACAAAACTTATCCTTCAAAATAAGAACCTCATACACAAAACATTACGCATAAGTATTGTATATGTATAATATAGGTTTCTATGTAATAATAGAGCGTAAAACGGTAAAAGCAACTGCCAAAGAAATATGAATGTAAATTCAGACATTTTCTGTAGTTTAGCAGCTGGCTTGTCAACCAGTTTCTGGCAAGCTTATTTCGGAACTCTCTATAGTTAGGTTTATATATATACTGGACACAGATTTCAATATCTTCTTACGGAGTTAATATTATGTAGGGACAATTTTTTGTAAATGTCAGCATTTTTTGTGCGTCTTTGGTCTCGTTTAATAGTACTTGTCGGGGGTTCGAGGCCACACAAGGTACGATAATTATTTGATTAAATGATCGATCGATTCATTGAATTTTTAATTGATTGTTCGATTCATTAAGTAAATACTGATTTATGGTTCATTAACGCCATACTCAAAGGCCCTGTACTTCCAAACATATAAAAAAAAAACATTTAAAAATTTATGTTTCTCACTTATACCTGACGACATTGCATTGAGGAGCTGCCTTAAAACACATGACAATGAAAAGCTGAGTGCTGCGTTTGCCGTTTAGATTAATACAGAGTCGACATTAACATCAAGAGGGCCGTGGCTTAAAATGGTTAGCGTGTGCGCTTACTAAGCCTACTTTGATACCTCGTTCACGGGTTCGAGTCAGGTATAGGAGTTAGTCACACGCTGTGTCTCCGGCAATCGCAGGGGTAGTTTTTACGAGTTTTCTTCCCGGTTTCCCACCGTAATTAGGCAGGAACAGTGTGAAGTGGACATTTCGTCGTCATAAAAGTGAAATATCCTTGAGCTCGACGTCAATCCCCAATCAAACAAACATAAACATCAACATTTTTCGAGACAAAATAGGAAACTGACTTCCTTAAAAAGGTTTGATCTGCCCATAGCCCTCTGGAAACAAACAAGATACTATGGCGAACTCAAAGCCGCTTGTCGATCTCTTATATTCAAGGAAACTATATCGCTCACTGGAAAGATCGTTTATTCTGTTTCCTAGATTTATCTCCAGTCTTCCTCACAGCGACAAGCGATGCAGAGCCGCCATAGAACTGTGTTGTACATGGCTACGATGTTAACCCCAAGCAAACAAATACCATCCAAATATGTTTAATATTCGCAAAAATAGTAGTTTAACATGTTGTACGATTGAAATGTGTCAAAGTAAGCGATGAAAATGAAATTTTCCAGCTGATTGGTTCGAGTTTAATGTTCAGATGGCTGTATTTCATTCAACACAGCCTGCCAACCTAATCGCTGACGCAGTGACGGTAATAAGCTTTGATTGTTTGTTTGTTTGATTGGGGTTCAACGTCGTACTCAAGGGTATTTCACTTATATGACGACGGATTGTCCACTTCA
>JAQQZZ010016549.1:0-11335 GCA_030265115.1 Mopalia vespertina | reverse complement strand
CATGTATGTTAATTATCTAAATTTAACCCCACACACTGTATATATGTAAGGCACCGCACCTGCATTATTTCAATGTAAACAATTGTACGTAATTATTGTAACTGTTGTTTTATTAAGGAGACACGGGATAAGTCAACGGCTTAATGTGTTTCCTTCAAATAAAATATGTTTAAACCAAGAAACGGCCACTTAACCTCACAGACAGTGATCGTTTCTTTATTGGGATTTCGTGCCTTAATTTGAGCTATAATACTCAGATCAGAAACGGATACTTAACCTCACAGCCAAACAGCAATGGCACAATAAACAAAAATATCCATATTGAAAATGCTGTTCAAGAAACAGTATTTTGGTTGGACTATTAGCTAACACAGCAAAACTGTTTATGGACAGAAATCACTACCTGCAGAAGAATAACAAATTCTCCAGATTAACCACAACTTAGAACAATGTACCTTGACCGTATACGGTGAACACCGATAGGCAACCTTTTACTCCCCCCCCCCCCCCCTATCTCCCCGTCCTCACCCTCGTACTAGAAGTATTGAACTTATATTACGGCGGATAATCCACTTCGCACTCTCATTTACTTAAATATTGTGCAAAACTATATCTTAACTACCCCAGCGATTGTCAGAGCCACATCGTGTGACTCTTCTATATAACAGGGGTCAACGGAGGGGCAATTTCTCAAAGTACAGTTATTTACATATCCCCTTGTCTCATAAAAAGCTAAGATTTATTTAGCACATATGAGAAATTTAATTTACAACAACAAACGCCGTATCTTTTTGAAATGTGAGAGTTCAACGTGATCATGGACTTATAAATTATATTTATCTAGTTCTCAGATATTATCTCATTGAAAGTTACTTTGAAAAAGTCAGGTGCAAGATAACTTGATATCACCAATACGGAAAATGTTCTAATTATTATGAATTCTTATCTCGTTAAAGCGGGTTAGCAATTTTCTTCTCACCTTTGTGCATTAATCGATTAATCATACTATGAATTCAATGAAATGTGCACCGACAGCATGTGCAGGGAAAAGCCCGCGGCTGTGATCCATTCCGAGTACTGATCATCCTTCGATATAAAGTTTGCAGGTTCGAAACATCAAGTGGACATCAACTTTATGAAGATGTGTTTGTTTCATAGTGGTTAACGCCGTACTTAATGTTATTTCACTCACATGACGGCTGGCAAGCCCAATGTGTAAAGGAATCACCTTCGATAACACTGGCGACAAACAAAGACAAGTCAGGACAAATACAGGACAATCACAGGGCGTAATACTAACACATCAAAGAACCAGTGTTACAGGAAGCGCCCTCCCCACCCTCCGCTGAAAGTTTTGGAAATTGCATCAGTGGTTTGCGTGAGGGTTTTACTCCGTTTTGCCCGGTTCTAATTAAAACAGATAAGGAGTGTAAAATACATCTGCATAAGAAGCGAATTACCTAAAAGTTGCACAAACGTGAAGCCCCGGTCAAACAATACAAACAGAACAGTGAGTTGGTGGGGGAAAGTTTGCAAGCTTTCCCAACAACAACTGTTTTCTTAAGTCTGATATAAATTTTTTACACCACTATCATAACATGTAGCTCTTTGACTCCGATAACTCAAATAAACTATATGGACACACATGCAAGCTTTCCCAACCACAACTGTTTTCTTACGTCTGATATAAGTTTTTTTACACACATATGAGACTCTGGTGTCAGTTTATGCAGTAAATACGTTTTAATCGCATATCGTTCTTTTTTAAGGGTAACTTTGTACAGTTTTGGGAGTAATGTTTGTCCCGTGTTAGTTATGGTTTCCCCGTTGTGATGAGTGTCCTGGGCGTCAAAGGCCGTTTCCCTTACTCGCTGTATGGCCCCGAATAGCTTAGTTGTCCCCATAGTGATTGTTGTAGGTATTAAGTATATCCGTTTGTGTTCAATATACCCCGTCGCATTGACTGTTTTTTTCTCATTTTGGGGTTTACTTTACCCTAAAAACCATTGTTTTGGACGACTCTCTGTGCCACGTTTCGCATCACGTGTGAAAATTTATTACTAACATGTAGGTTCTCAATTGTTATGCATGCTTCTTTGCACAAACGCAAGACAAGAACCAAAATAAGATAATTATGTAAGAAAAGCTCGATTTTGTCAAGTTTAAAAAGCCTCAATTCGTTGTCGTGTCGACAAATTGTCCTGGGAACTAACCGGTTAGATTTCCGCAAAAGATAATCGAGACCACAGAAACCACAATATAATTAGTCAGGAAACATGCTTAAAGTAATTGTCATTCAGTACAAATCTGTATTTAATGGACCGAGGACACAAGAAAACTAATTAGAAAACAACAATAAATACGTCTAAAAAAGCTTAACCTGCGGGGCCTATCTGGACTTATTGTTTGTCAGCTTTTCTAATGCTGTGTTTGTCTCTTCGCGCTTTCTTTCTGTTACCTTAATGCATAGTCATTGTGGCTAATACAAGTTGTAATCTGGCCTTTGTTGTTTCATTCACAGATTTTTTTTATCGTCTCTGAGTTAATCTCGTAGACCAATCGAAATGAGGAAAGTTAAATAAAACATAGCTGGGAGCAATGTAGTTTTTTTTTTAAATTTTACTTCTGTTTAAGATTCAAATACCTACCGCATGTAAAGCCAAAAAGGGGTACTTTACACTCATAAAGTTAAAATTTCATTCATACAGCCATGGGCACGAAATGAAATTTGAAAATACGAAATATATGGTTTGCAAAAGTATGATTGAACTTTAACCTGAAGGTGAACTCACCCGTGTATTTGAGATGTAAATAATTATTCATATACGAATTAGCTCTTCACAAACGACCTACAGGGTGCGACATGAAATAATTTAAAAAAACAACCGAAATCTGAAAGAGCCACGGAAACCAGATCAAACGTAAACAGGAAAGAACTCGTAATCGATATACTTGACACGATTCTAAATCTGAAAAGAAAAATTGAAAAAATGCGTAAACGGGAAGAAAGAACGTAAACAGGAAAGAAATCGTAATCGACATACAGGGCCCGACTTCACGTTCGAAAACACAAATATCGAACAAATGCGTAAGTAGACAGAAAGAACGTAAACAGGAAAATTAGTAAAACGTGCCCACGTTATATGAACCTGATGTGTGTCATTATGAAACAAACAAACAGAATAGTCATCAATGAAAAAACTATTTATGACAAGCGTATCGTGTTCTTTAAGCGAGCACGCGCCTTAAAGTAGGCTAGATTCTTTGGTAAACAAACATCAGTAGCTTGAAAATGTCCAATGGGCTAATTGATCGCTTTTATTCGGCGAACGTCATATTTACAAAGTTTGATATTGACGATTGATACATTTCGAACGTGCCTGTCCGCCATTTGGTTTGTTTACCGTACATTTGAGGTGTAATGCTTCAAGCTTCCCGTTGCCTCTGATGACACGAGGATCTAAAATTGTAACGTTTACTTAATGAAAAGGTATGACATGTTTTTTTTTGTTTTTGTTGTATGAATTTCACTGCTGTGGTTTGCGTGCCGGCCCACTTATTGTACTCTGATGTATCGCACACGGATTCGAGTCCGCCTATCACCCCCAGGTATATGCATGAGTCACATGGTGTGTCTCTGGCAATCCCGTGGGTGGATTTTACAAGGTTACCTCCCTGCTTTACACCGCAATTAAGTTAGGGCTAGTGTGCAACTGACAATCCGAAGTAAAACTCCAAATCAAACAAACAACTGATATGACAAATTGCCAGCCCCATTGGAAACCACCGACTTGATCACTGGCAACGCCGTCAAGTCAGGGCAAGCTCAGGTATGCAAACATGTGTGTCACGATAATCAATTCCGTGTTGACGGTTCTGCCCTTTGCACACAAAGCAACATAGCACAGGAACCCACCTACCAAGCACCCAGTTTATCGTGCATGTGACTGACTTTATCCTCCAATCGGCTTGAAACAAGCTCAATATGGCTATAGATCTGACAAAATCACTGAGCTGCTTCCCAACAATGAGTAATACTTAATTCTCACTTTCTGGGGCTTTGAGCTAGCCAGCAAACTTCATAGTCAAATACCTGTGTTTATATCAAAGCCTCTTACAATACACAGATTGGAACAGTAAGCTTTTGTGTACCCATGTAATACTCGACTTCATAGGGCGTCTTTTAATATACGATTATTCCATATGTAAATACCGACAATAACGAGGTAATAATTAAGCTTTTATTGTCGTCAATTTGCGTGTACCCTGTCATCGAAACGGTATCAATTAGATAATTTATGTATGGATATCGTTGGTAAGAAAATTGCCTTTCCAGCGGCGTTATGATCCTACATTTCGAGCTGCAGCACTATATGGAAAACTAAACAGTAGGCCTGCCAAAAAAGGCTACCGGACCACCTACTGCACTGTCGTCCGACCTCATTTGCCACCAATTTTTTGTGGTAACTGACTTCGGTCAGAAGTAGATCTTTATATATCACTGTTTGTAGTGTTGTTGTACCTGCCTGACAGCTGTATCATGGCCTTCTGCCCTGTTTCTGAACGACGCGTTCTGATTTTGAGCTTAATAATCCAACCGCCTCCACGCCACGTTAGCTATTGGTAGGTCGTTTGTAATCTATAATGTTGGACTGTATTGTCGCGGTCTCGCAATCATTTGCACATCTGCGAAAAGTGATTGAAATACGAACAATATTGCTTTGAACTTTCGAAAATTCCTGTATTCAAATGCAGACAGGTCACAATCTGGATCTTATCATGTCTTAAATTGGATTTTAAACTGAAAATGTTACTCCCAAATCACTACAGGCGTTATCACCCTCGGCGCCACTCACTTGTACTTGATTTTTGTGTTTGTTAGTTTGCTTGCGCTAAACCTCGTACTCGAGGGAGGATGCCTTTAAAACCCACAACGCAATTTCCTCAATCACATCTCTCCTATACCTGAGGTGGAGATGGACTGGAGCCTGCCTGTCAGCTGGAAATCTTTGGAAGATCAGAAGTCCAGCACGATAACAACTGACACACGGTCGCGAGCCTAGCTTCTCGTGCAAGTGTTGCTAACCAGCAGTTATAAGCGTTCCTTGAGATCGAACTAGAATGGCACGAAACTTGGCAAGAACGTTAGTGGATTAGAGTTAATGTTTTGTTGTTGGTTATTGTTTTGATGTCGTACTTTCGAGATATTATGCATTTGTGCTGTTCTGTGTTGTTAGTTAATAGCCCCTCCGAAATTAATGCCTTCCTTTTTTATCATCTGGTCTTCCCCTGAAAATAAAAACTTGTCGATAAACTAAATACATGTCAGTATATATGGCGTAGAACCTCGAGTAAACAAATCTTCCTTAAATTCATAACTAACATTTATCAGGCCCTATATATAAAGTATAAACCAATTAACAAAAGAATGTTGTTTTCTTCAATAAACACAGATTAGCTTATATTAAGGAACACATGTTCTCGTAGGGAAGAACATGAAAACAAACATGTGAGTCATGTTTGAAATTAGGTTAACTATGTGGATGTTTATCGTGTATATCATATACACTTATACTAGTATCATCAACTTTAAACACCATTTAACCTGGGGATATTTTTAGTTACGCTTCTTAATTTCTGGCTCCATACTAGCGACAGATGACATTGTGTAACGTACCCATCAGACGGGCTAAGATTTAAAAAGAATTGATCAGATTGTTTGTGTGACCAGCCTTCCTCGGGCGCTTCGGTTGGTATGTAGCTTTTTTTGTTGTTGCTCTGGTGCTCTCGGTGCCCAAGAACAACAAGAAGCCGATCTGTCTGTGATCCCTCATGCTGCGTCTTGTGGTTGTCTTGTATTGTCTGTTTGTTGCCAGTGACGTCGATGGTGCCCACTCTCCTTCCCCCGTTGAGCTGGCACGCCGTTATATCAGTGAGGTGATATTAAACACGGCGTTAAATCCAAACAAACGAACTAAAAACTTAAAACGGGGATGGGAGAGCTACGGAGGGCGCATACAAATCAGCTTGACTTCCGAAAGGACAAACTCAATAAGACAACACATCTTTATAATATCGGGGAAAACATATCATGTAACATTGGCGTAACCAAGCATATCAGGTGTGATTTAGGACTATCTCTGTCTTTCATGCTATGTCCATAGCTCTGTTGCTGTAATTTGTTGAGGGGTAACATGTATCAATCACCAAGTCCTTTGACCCAGCTCCAAAAACGGACATTGCTAGCTATCACATGTTTCATAAACATGAAACACTGCTCCACTCTTTCAAAAACTTTGAATTCATTCTCCTTAATTCAACACCTATATTTGTATTCAGCTCTCATATTGATTTTTTAATTCATTCATCACCGCCATCTATATATTACTAGCATCTACTCGGTATGCTTTCTGTATGATATCCATTGTACACAGTTATCTAGGATCTTGATTTAAACATATCACTCTTTCTGACAAATGTCTCACTTCTTTTAATTAAAACACAAAGGTCCCGTGAGTGGAACAAAAAGTCTCGATATATAAAACAAAATACTATACCCGGTCCATATTCAAAAATCGATTTCAATCGCATCTTATGTTATAGTCATTCGAACTTGAGAATGTGTGCGCAATATAGATATTCAGAATGTTACCCAAGTTCGAATCCCCCTGGGGTTTTATTACCACCTGAACATCTTTATTATAAGATTCTACCTGTATATGTTTTGTCTTTTATTTTGCCTTGTGCTGTGGAATTCTTGTTTCAGGTGAATACAAAATAAATGAATGAGTATAGATGGCTTAAAATTACACGGCACTGATAGATCTTCAACCTTCTCATCGTAGAATTTTAGAAGTTCTAACCGTAGATTATGACATTCAAGTATAAGGAGGTTGAATAACAGTTAAGCATCTAACGGGTCAAAACTCGCTCGAGGAAAGATTATCAGAATAATATCATAATTCAACACTTAACATTCTTTACATATAGGGCAATCTCATTATTTTTTAAACTCCTCGTATACATTCCATGACAGATTAAATCTAAGCCAAGTGTAGACAGGTTCTCTGACATGAACACGTATGTACTGGTGATCTCCATCTATTGCAGGCGTAGGGTTAGGAGGGAGCTGCCTGATGCCCTTGTGCTCTAAGGGCGAAGGGGCAACATGAAGTAGATCTGTTTTTGATATCTCTGTATTACCTGGGATGAGTATGTAGATCGTACTCATCCCAGGTATTACGTCCTGTGATTGTCTTATATTTGTCCTGTCAGTAGTGTTGAGTGTGGATTCCTTCCCCAATTGAGCTGACACGCCGTCATGTGAGTGAGCTAATCTGAGTACGGCGGAAAACCACAATCAAACAAATAAACAGACCATTTATGTCAGGGCAATGCCGTACCTCATATCTGACTAGTGCACCCCTATAACTTACCGTTCATCTATCAGGTTCGAGGCCGTTAGTTGACCATCAAGGTGAAATAGCAAGATTTCCAGTGACTGCAGTTTGGAAGCCAGATACGGTCACCCTTGCAATATATGCCAAAAGATGTAAACTGGAAGACAAACTGCCAAGTTTATGTAATACCAAACCGCAAAGATACGAAATTACAGAACGAAATCGCTAACCTGCGAGGAGAAATCACGAAAGTAGAAATAAAATAATGCACATATGTTCTTAGAGATATCTACACATTTGCCCCTTTCATCCGTGATTTATTTTTCATCGCCATAAATTGCGATAATTGTTAAGGCTATGCTCTGGTTTGTAGTTTTATGTCGTGTTTATATCTAGGTGATACATCGGATGCCAAAGTACGATCGACGGTTTTTAAATGACGTGTCGGACTACAGATCCTAATTATATGTACTGCTGACAATTTACGAGTCCTCCGGTGGACGTTATGTTACTGGAGGTACCTTTGACAATATTCAGCTTCAGCGATAGGATGTTCAAAGATGAATCCCGTGAATTTGGCTAAATGAATCGGTATCGAGAAGGATTACTGACCGCCCAGGTTGGATCCACAACTGGACATCAGTGGATGTTTATAGTAGGTTTCGTCCTGAGTGTCCACCGCCCTTTATAAGGCTGACGGAAGTGGACAATCCGCCGTCATATACATTGTATGTGCAATACCTTTATATATGTAAACTACAATAGCACAAACACATATTAATTGTCAGTCGACCTTCTGCACAGCATGTCAAATCACACTTTTAGGTCAAACCTTCCCAAACTATCGGTGGTTTCTTTTAATTAAATGTATTAAATGATGGTAAACAATTATTGCCGCCTGAAACAGAGTTTGCCTCATTAACCAAAACGAACACAAATTATTATTAAAAAAAATTCTTTATTAATTATTTGTAGTTATTTTTTATCATTTTTAATTGATGTCAGAAAAAAAAAAATAGATAATATGTACATTTGTCCTTGTATTTCTTAACTTTGTAAACTAACCTTTTAACGACACTTTGTTATCAACTAAACTTTAATAAAAAAGCGAAATATATTTGGGACAAAAACATAAACAGACCCAGTTTAATGCGAACCTTCAGGCCTTATTTATTCTATCAACGATAAAATATCGTATTCTGACTGTAAAAACAGGCGTCAAAACACCAAGGTCATGCGATGGTTTTAAGTCTTTCAAAGCGCCCTAGGGTCTGTTTGTCTAAGTGTCTTGTCACGTCATTAAGCGGACAGTTGATGTTCGGGGTTCTAAATAGCCTTAAATGACGTTTTACCTTCCCCATTTTCTTGTCGCCATGTTATATGGCATATATAAACCCCATAAAGACATGCCCACATTTTAGCAAGGAACGTAACAACAGCACTGAGCTGCCTTCGATTCGGTCGTAAAATAAATCCTTCTAGGCAACTCCCTGTCTCAACATTATATCCATCGGTACCTGGTAACTTACGGTCTTGGTAACACTCCTTTCTGGTGAATTGTAGGACAACGACGAAATAGCCTTCCACTCATGCCATCTACAAGATCTGACTTCAAGCTCGAGGGAATATGAAAGGAAACGCTAGATGGTAAAGATTCTCTCATGTCAGATGATGGTGATGATGACATAATCTTGATACTTAGCACAGTTTTCAACCTGAGGCATCTGGCTGCTGTTTCAGGTAACTTTTATCGACATGTATGGAACCACCATGACAGCCATGTTGAAGGATGACATCGAAAGTTAAATGAAGCAGTGATGAAGGCGCATCCAAACATATTTGAGCTGATCACAATCTTCAAACAAGAACAGGCTGCCAATGAAATAAAGATAGCACAACTGAAAGGAGGGGCCCCATCTCCACTGAAGAAGAGACGCTATAGAAATATGGAGGACAAACTCGGTAAATTAAAACGTCAGCCTGCTGATGGCGACAAAGCTCCATATCAGTTCGCCGACGCCTGCTCGTATTTCATTAAGCGGTAAATTTGTTTATACACATTTGTCCTTTGTATTCCTCTTAATCTGATATTAAAACATATTTGCTTCAATTTTTATCTTAAACTGTACTGACTGCTATTCACAACTCGCCTACCCAAAAATAGGTAGGCGAGTTACGATATAGGCGAGTTGCGAAGACAGCGTTGCATGGTTGATAAATAACGGAACGGAACAATGTACAGAAAAGTAAAGGATACACCCTGTAAGCCTGCCGTAACAAATTAAAGTAGACATACAGAACCTACTAACGCTTGGTAAACTGTTGTGAATTTAAAGGACAATACTGACGTATTAACAGTTGAGAACTTTTCACAAAACCATCAATCGCGTATTTAATTTAAGAGTAAGTTCGTAAAAAATATATTTTGTATCAGTGGATGACATTTATCTTTTTAAAAACAATCACGCCCATGGAGAAGTACGTGTTCTGTTCCTTTCACTGATGTTGTACACTTTACACTTCCTCAGACCATACGATATTCTTCAACTTGAGCTGCCCAGTGTTTTTGGCCAATAGGTATATTCGTCTTCAAAGGTACATTGACCAGAAGTGTGCAGACGGCATTGTTCCCATCGCCCGTATTATAAGGGTTAGGGTGACGTATGGTGTAAGTTGTGCGCAGAAACGTCTGCATTGCCGACTTTAGATTAGACTTTAGTCGGCAGCTCTCGACAAGCATCGGTTACTATCGGTAACTATCGGTAACTAGGCTGGTCTGATTCTTCACTCGTGAATTCTGAGAAATTCGTTTGCCGATTGTGAAAATCGCCTTAATAGAAAACAACGGAGTTTTTCGTAATTTTATTATACGGTTGACATGACTCAGATCGATCTTATCTATAACTTTGTTTTTGTTTATTTCGAACGTATTATTTATTATTGGCATATTTTTATACAAGCGCTTCGAACATACACAATAAAATCGCTGTACTATTCTATAAGTCTGGGTTTTCATCGCAGTTATGATAACGACCGCTGGCAATTTTGTCACAGCAAACACCAATGATTCCGCGCGCCATAGCTTTGGGAAAGCTAGAGCCAAGTCTAGTCAACTGGGCGATTAAGTGTTCGATTCCTTTATGAATTGAATTTTTGAAACTTTATTTGCTCAAGCACAATTTATGCTTCTCGCATTTTGGTTGCTAAGAGCAGATGGACACATTATGTCCATTATGGAACTACCTCCCCTGATGGTTCGTCAGTCAGCGAGATGTGGCAAGTAGCTGAAAAGATCGATTTTGGACACAATGACCTACACTCTACTCATGGCAGTTTCACACTTCTAGTTAATGGACACCTAACTTCATGTAAACAGAAATCTCTTACATTTCACAAACTTTAATGTACGAAACTTGCCTGACAGATGACTAAGTTAAGATTATGCAAATCTCGTATCCATTTTTGATTTCGACTTACATGAACGACATGCCATTCAACACGTGAGCCGACGATTGCCTCAGGCTCATGATGATCACATGGTTATCGTGCAGCATACCGCCCGCAACCTTCGTGCATTTATTAAGGCTTCTGCATGGTCCGATAGGCCAAAACAACGGATAATCTATTATTAGACTGAGTTCCTAATATAGGATAAGAAACAAACCAGTAACAAGGAGACGTTGCTAATCCAAGATACACTTCAATATTGCTCTGAACTAGGCACTAACTAAGCAATCTAATCGTATTTGCATTCATTAAATAACTTAGCATAGGTCATTGTTTCAAATGTTTAATGCAAACCACATAGCGTGGTGATTCAGCGAAAATCGTCGGCTGTGTTATTCAGTTTAAAGAATGGGCCTATATCATATAGACCAGTCTGATTGGCGCCTTTTTGGTAAAGCTGGCGGTTGAGGAAGGTCCATGTTTCCCTG
>JAQQZZ010016538.1:0-11335 GCA_030265115.1 Mopalia vespertina | reverse complement strand
CCCCCCCCCCCCCCCCCCCCCCCCCCCCCCCCCCCCTCACGAAGTGCGTGTCATACAAACGTATATAAGAATGAAACTCTCTGACCTAACGAATCGACGAAAACTCAGAAATCCTGAACATTCATCATTATTTGTTTTTTGGGGGTTTTACGCCGTTAGGTTTATTCAACTCGTATGACGGTATCAGCTCAAATGGTCGAGGAAACCTCCCTTGACATCACGGGCAACCATGACAAGACAGGGCAATCTCAAGACGCTTTAACAGAACGGTTGTGTTTTCCATAATCAGAGCAGCAGGGCGCTCCTTACAGCATTCGATCCGTCGATATTACCCTTAGTCTTCAATGACACGGTGGCGCTTCAACGTACTTCATGTGGACTATTTCAATGGTTATGCTGCTTTGCGCTATGTTTAACCGCGATTGTGCAGATTTGACAAACGTTCTTCAAAAGGAATTCAACAACTTTAATCCAGATTCGAGTACGACCATTAATTGTACCAAATC
Source organism: Mopalia vespertina (assembly GCA_030265115.1). Taxonomy (NCBI): domain Eukaryota; kingdom Metazoa; phylum Mollusca; class Polyplacophora; order Chitonida; family Mopaliidae; genus Mopalia; species Mopalia vespertina. The sequence continues at coordinate 10,829 of JAQQZZ010016538.1, read as the reverse complement.
GAATCTTGACCGTAGCTTTCATTAAATTGTCACTGGTGTTGAAGCTGTCGAACTTTTGGAATCTTTATAGCAGACCACAAATTATCTCATTACTCATTTCGACGGAAACCTATAGATTCATTCATTGCTGTCATTGTATGTATGAACAACAATCTCGGATTGCGAGGTATTCAAATTTTACTCTTTATTTAGCACTGGAGGAAAACTTTCCAGCATTGATTCAATCAATCAGATTTGACTTAACCATAGATAAACATAAAGATTCCAATAGAGCAGAACAATTTTCATTGGATGTGTGTGTTAGCCTGCCGCACACGAGCGATTCTCCGTCGGCGACTAATTGCAAGAGAGTTTCCGTCGGCGACAGCTTTTGCCGCACACGGAGCGATTCTGAGTAGGCGATTCCTCCAAAGTCATCGGACATTTATACCACGTGTCTAATACTTGACATGATTTTTATTAAAAATGACTTTCATTACATATACAATTTAACTTTGATTTTTATCATAAAAGGCACAGGCGACGGAACTAGCTTATTATACATTCGTTAACATTTTTTAAATTTAAATCATGTGACTGTTTCTCGGTTGCTTATTGGATGGACAACTTTGCCGCACACGAGGAGATCAGTCGCCGACAGTCGGCGACGAGTTGCAAGATATCAAACAAGTTTGATCCCTTGCTATTAGTCGCCGACAGTGTCTAGTCATGTCGCAAGCCTGCCGCACACGGAACGATTTCCTTGAGACTTTTAGTCGCCAACGGAAAATTGCTCTTGTGCGTTTAAAACTATCCGACTAGACTGAAATGTATCGTTTTATATGCCCCTATAACAAATCCTCCAGTATATATAAAGGTTTATGTCGCCATATATGACATATTTAGTACTTTATGATCTACTCCAGATAAAATATCCTGTAATCCTGGATATTTGGATTAGCTAACATAATGCCAGCTATTCCGAACATAATAACAAAATCGATGTTGTCAATAAGACGTTGATTATGAAAATGCTCTAATTATTGTAATAGAAAGAAAGTATGTATGTAACCAATATTCCTGGATTTAAATAAGTATAGAGTATTTTTCCGATCGACTTTCTCGACCTACAAGAGGGACACACAAAATTGTTGGTTTATTAGCAAGTAAGTAGATGTTATTTGGAAATTAAGACGGAGAAACGAGAACAAAAAAAGACTACACACAATCGTTTTTAAAGACTTGATAATTCCATGGATGTGTGTTACAGTGTGTGATAACCCAACGCCTTCATTTGGGACAGGTTTTGTGAGGACCCGAGGAAGCATAACCACATTTAACCAACGTCAACATTGCCAAATAATGTCTCAGTGTTGTCAGCCATTCTTCCGAAACTTACTCTTCAGCCCTTTTCGACCTGGCAGCTGGAAAAGTTATCTGATATTATTAATTGCTTTAAATGTTGCCTGGTTAGTGTATTTTGCGACAAAGCAATATAGAGCAGGAATTTCATTTCTTAATCTGTTCCAAGAAGAACAGACAACGGTAGTACAAGGTGAAAATGATCTTCTTAAAATGTCAGAGAAACGTCCGGTAGATGGCGTCCGATGCGACAGAATTTTCGAAGGGGAAGATTTTATTAACAACAGCAAATCTCATATGTTTTGGTCCCGACGCGCGCAAGATGTTGCTTCGTTCAGTCGTTTGAATCACACAGGGAATTGTGAAAGATTTAAAAAGGATAGGGGTTATTTTATGAAAAATGGCAGCCGAGAAGAATCCCGTTTCCCCTTGGCGTACAGCATCCTGACTTACAAAGAATTTCACCAGGTTGAGAGACTTTTAAGAGCGATTTATCGACCGCAGAATTTTTACTGTATTCACTACGATAAAAAATCAGATTCGGAATTCAAAAAAAAATTAGATACACTAGCGGGATGTTTCCAAAACGTATTTATAGCCTCAGAGATTATTGGGGTAACATGGGGGAGGTTTTCCGTGCTCAAAGCCGATTTAATCTGTATGAAGGATATGTTACAATTTACCAAATGGAAATATTTTATAAATCTGACAGGACAGGAGTTTCCTCTGAAAACTAATTGGCAAATTGTGAAAATATTACAGGCTTATCGAGGCGCGAATGATATCCGTGCCACACGACGAAGGTTTGTATTTATTTCCTTGTACAATTTCATCAGATATATATTAAAACTTATGTTATTGTTTTCTTGCCTTAATCTGTTGGTAGGATACATAGTATACAGAGCTGGCACGTCCTATATCTTTTCGTAGAAGAAAAACTTTAAGAACCCGCCTGGCGAATTTCCGTTATTTGATCCTTGGGAATATTATTGTGTAAAATGTAATCTGGAACATACCGGGTTTACGTAAACATCATTATTTTGCGAGGAAAGTAACGGAATCGCCGGATGAGATATTAAAGTTTTCCTTCCACAGAAAGATATGATGTGCCCATATCCGTATTTTATATAAGTTTATGGTACCCTTTTATTTATCTTTAAATTCCCTTTTTTAATTTTTTTTTTACCTCAGATCGTTTTATTGTTTGCCTTTCAGACGTAACGTCCAGCGGACATTAAAGTTTGAACCAGCGCCTCATAACATAACAATATTTAAAGGTCCTGTGCATGTGATTTTGTCTCGTCCGTTCGTGGAATTTATGTTCAAGGACCAAAAGGCTAAGGACTTCTTGGAATGGACCCGATTAACCAGGATTCCTGACGAAACTTTCTTTGTCTCTTTACAACACAACCCTCAGCTCGGGGGTCCTGGGGCTTATAATGGTAAGTATATCATACCTTGTGACCATGTACCGTGGCCCTCAGTGAATTGAAAACGAACGAATGAACGACTGAACTCGAGCTCCAGAAATTTACAGTAATTCGGTTAGTATTCAACAAAATCGCTTTAAAAATATTCCGTCCCTTAACATTCAGAAAAAAAATTAGTATGAACTTCAAAGTGATGGTGGATATTTCTTGGATAATAGATAAACAATTACAGGGACACAATTCAATGCAGAATGAATAACCTACCATAAACTTAAATGTTTTCTAAAGATCTCGCGAGATTCTACAAACTATGTACACCGTTTTGATACGGTCTCTCAATCCAGGTTATCTTAAGTCTTTGTTTCCTTCTTCGTTTACTTTTTCAATTGAAATCCTTTTTTCGTTTTTCCCTTGTTCAGTAGTGACCCTGATGAGCGCCAATACCTGTTGTTCTTAGAAAATAAACATATTCATTATAGTTTACACGTAAGCGCAACAAACAATTGTGTTCCCTAAAACGCGTCAAATATGAAGTCTCTATAAGGCATGAACGAACCCTAGGGATCGATGGCAACATTGTTCATGTCCGAAATCGCGAAAAAATGAGGTTGATGTTTCCATTGGTCCAATAAAATCAAAAAAAGTAAGAAATAAAAATTCAGCTAAGTTGCTAATTGCTAATGGAGTTGTCTCTGTATCCGTATAACCGTTTTCTAATGCATTTAGCAGAAAAGTTAAGAGCCCCAAAAATGGACATAATCATTTCTGACTTTGAGTCCACGAAACTATATCATAGATTTAGATATGAGAATATTGTAATTAACATTCATTTTCCAGACTGTATTTCACAGGTGCAGCCATTTACTTTCCACTGAGAACCCTGGTTAAGACCAGTATTTACTCACCTGTGTTGACTTAGCACTGGAGATACAATTTCTCTCCGTCCACAAGGCTCAATAGTGTACAGCCGTCATATAAGTGAACTACCCTTAATCACGGCGTTAAACATCAATCAAGCACTCAATCTATCAAACGTTAGTATGCCCCCCAAAAAGCCAAAACGATTATCTTTGTCAGGAACATTGGATTTATGATAGAAATGGTTAAATTGGCTTGATATATTGCATTTCTGTCAAAAGCCTATGGTTTGTTAATAACGATTATTTTGTCGCAGCGTATTTCAGTTGTTACAGGTGTGTTGATGGTTAACAGTACAGACTAGTCTCGGTAGCGATCACACTTCCCATTAAATGTCAGTGGTATATACTCGGAATATTTTTTTATTTCTGTAGGCACATCACAGGAACTGGAGGATAAAGAGTCGATGGCCAGATACAAACTGTGGAAGCCTGCGAAATGCAGAGGCAAGAGAGTCCGACAAATCTGTATCTTTAACGAGAAGGATTTACCCCGTATGAAGAACGCACCACAACTTTTTGCCAATAAGTTTCATTTCGATTACGGCCATTTGGCGTACGAGTGTTTGGAAGAATTACACTGGAATCGAACCCGCGACGAATACCTTCACGGCTCGACATTTAACACTTCCTTTTATGAAAGGCTTCCTCTAGTCAAACAAAGTGTCAACAAATTACCATTGAATAGCTGGAGATGATGTTCATCAACAAATATATCAGATCATAAATATCATGGTTTAATTATCGGTTACTTTGGAGATACGCGGGAGGCTTTCGGCATTTTCCGCCAAGTATTGACAATGCAAATACGTCATCGAAATGTCTGAACAACCTCGGCCATTTCCGTACCGTAAATAATCTCTGATGGAAAGTGTTTCATTTCAGGGGAGGTAACTCACATGGATTTAATTTCATCCTATGACTGAGCTATCCACGTCTTTATTGTTTACATTATTATTAAAATACTTACTGGGGACGAAGTTTGAATTATTTGCAACAAGTCATACATAAAAAAGGAACAGTGTTTTATTTTAAATGTGATTTTACCCGAGAAACGGGCTTGTTTGATGTGGGTTTTTTTTTTACAACTCCGCGGAGTACTTTGGTTGATTTCCACGCATGCGCACAAAACATCCGGCGGTTAACATTACACGTTTTCGTGTAATATTATTGCTTCCGTTCACCTCTGAGATAACTGTACCGGTACGGAAAGTGTCGAAGGATGTTCCGACATGACCCTGAGTGTGGCTTTAAACTGCAATCATATGAATAGCAATAACTTCTGTGGAATTTTTGAAGGGATATATATAACGTGTTCATCACTCTAGAAAAGTAACCTATCACTGAGAGAACATCTTCTTTTGGTCAAGCAATAAGTGAATCATGATTTCAATATAAAGAAGGAATTGAGATGGTCCCGGGTCGAATAAAGGAATTATTTTTATTTAACACAACACAGTAAAGCAAAATTTAACCGAATCCTACAATTAAAAATAATATTCCAAGAATACAACGTGCCTTTTCATCATTTGGTTTTCTTCACTTTCAAATTAATCTTACTGGCACAGAATGATACAGATCAAGATTCAACCAATGAGAGTCCTGGAAATTTGGCAAGGGAGGTAATTTACTCCTTGCAAGGCGGTCCTCTGGCGTCACAACATTCGTGACAATGGCGTCATGCATGCGGATTTATCCAATTTGACGCCCTTTGAAGAGTCACATACATACGTACATACATACATAATAAAATCTATGGCGACTCCATCCTATTGGATGATGCTTGAAGAGTCACGAATCTCGACATCAGAGGATCGCCTGAAACGCCATTTTTTTCCCATTAAAATGATCTGCAGTTAGGTCGTTCAATGTGAATATTTAAAATTTTCTTATCCTACCTTGTTTTGCGTGTCCTGTGATTGTGTTTTATTTTTTTGTCGTCAGAGACGTTCAGGGTTTCCTTTACGCAAAGTGCTTGTACGTCAACAGATGAGTAAAATAACCTTCAGCACGATGAAACCACCCAATCAAACAAATGTTAACACAAAACTCCATAGAAAAACAAATTCCAAGACAAGCTGATGATGAAATTATGAATATCAAATGTATTTCTAAACAGTCAATAAATAAATATCCATTATCATAACAACAAAAAATAAAACAATCTTCCAAATCATTTGAGAAAAACACTTACATTTCTAGAAATGAATAAATCTCTAAAATTATTGCACGCTATCCTTTAATTATGAATTACACAATACGATTTAAAGGTACGAGATTATATAAAACCAAGCGGATGAACTCAGCATTGATTATTCTGCTTCTGTAAAGAACGACACAAAAATCAAACAAATCAATTAAAAACACAAACTCCTGAGCTCCTCCTTGTAAACATTTGAGAACTATCGGTCCCCATGCTTGGGCCTTGCTCAAATGTTTACGTGGAGTTGCCAAGGAGTTTTTTAAAAGATGATTGAATTAGATAACTTGGTAATGCTGCACCTAACGTTATGTTTCGTAGCATATCACTACCTTTACACTACATCAAAAATACACTTTGCTTAATATAACAAATTAACTCAAATACTAGTATACATCACTGATTCTTCAAAGTCTTATAATGGTACGACTTGTCAGTATTAAGGAGATCTCAATCTCTCTAAGTAATTTGGTTTATGTTGCTGTTGTTTTCATTTGTTGCCCACAGCTCCGAGCCTTTGAAGTCAACGATGGTTTCCACTAATGTGATAAAGTCAGCGAGAACTTCACGAAAATTTCCAGTCAGTATTTCTGAGATGCTGGAAATACTGAGAACACGTTGTCTTCGTTTCTGGGTTTCCATTAATATTTCCAAGTCATCTGAGAATGGGAAACGACACGGATAGGTCAACGTCCCTTCGCAAAAGTAAACTGCCAAGGAGCTGCTGCTTTTTGTAATGTACTTTGAAGTTGATTCCACATAGGGAGTTTTACCAAATCTTCAAGGTCTTCGAGAATATTTTATCACTGACCACGGGCAGAGTTTAGCTGATGTAGAACCTCACAGCTCGAGTCTTGTAGCCCTCTCTCTGTCAAGATGTATTCGTGTGTCAATTTTTCAACCTTTTCTTAGAAGGCTTTGCGAGGCATCCGATGCAAGTTTTCGAAAGATGTTTACTTTTCTCTTCATTTGTATTGTCATGTAGATGCTTGTACTTGTCAGAATCTTTCTTGTTCAAAAGTTTCAGCCTGATATATTCATTTTCGGTGTCTTTCATAACTTCAATTTGGTTAATGGATTGTTTTAGACCTGGCATCAGGATATCAAATCAAAGTCGTCGGCAGAGATGATTTTTGTGCCATCAGCTATGCTTCCCATAGTCACTATTTCAGCGTCTTTGAAAGCTTTGTATGTTTTTCTGAGATACCACTGAGTGTCTTCGATAATTATACTTACGTCAACGCCTTGACCAATAGATGGTCTTAGGTGACCAGCTAGCCGTATTTAACGCTGCCTACATTCGTAGGTCGATTGCTGTACGTTTTGCAATGTTCCAGAAGACGATACTGTCTTATCCAACGGACTTCCCGTCGCAAAGGAACCCATCAGTGCGCTGCATGTCGTTCTGTCAATGCATCGGAATGTCCCTGGCACCGCCACCTAGCTTGTCGTTCATTTTTTTTTTTTGCTGGTCGGATTACGCGTTCTTATAGTGCGAATTTGATTAATCGTTCTCTGAAAACGACTTCTTTTCAACGGGGACTTGTGTAGAGAATCTTCGCCACTTTAAGTCTTTCTATCAGGTTTTGTAGCTCATGTTTAATATAGTCGTCCAGCCATGCTTTGGCTTTCAGTCATTTGTAAATTGATGTAGTTGATCTTTTGTGAAGCCTTTCTCCAGCTCCATGGCACCTACGGCATCAAATATATCGACATGTATTATTTTCAATTTCTAATTTGGCACTTCATGTTTTGTATTGTGTTAAAGGGCGGGATACATCCTGATGGTAACCATACATAATTATCTGTGTCTTACTAATGGCTTCATTGTTTGTTTTTCTTGGTAAACCAACTTAAAACCGCTCAAAAAAAATGATAATCAATGAACGTCTTTCATATCATTGTTATTTTTTCCACTAGGGTTTTACCTCCTACTTGAGATTATTATTTCACATGAAGGCATTCCAGCCCAATGGTAAAGGAGCTAATTGTGAACGTCACTGGCAACAAACAATGACAAGCCAGGACAAACACAAGACACAAACCAAATACACCACACCCATTTGACTTAGTGCGCTCTTAGAAAATTATGGCTCTAATGGAACCCGTCAAGGTTCTTCTGTCATGGTTCTGTACGGAATTCTCACATGAACTGTTCCAAGTATTTCTTCTTTCCGCCAGCCAGCCAGTCAGACACCCATCCATATATCCACCCATCCATTTATTCATCCATCCATCCATCAATTAGTCGACCAATCCATCCTTCGATCCATCCAATGACATTAAAACAGCAATTTTAAGAGCAGATGTACACATCGCCATCGCTTGCTGTTCCTTTGATGCGCTCAGAGCTAAGGGGCAATCTTTGTCCTTGGTTGTTACCAGTTGAGTGGAAGGTGGTTTCCATCACCCATGGTGCTGGCACTCGAATCATATGAGTGAAATAACCACAAATACGGCGTTAAACCCCATTCAAGCAAGGAAGAAACCAATATACAATATATAGCCTACAACTAGCCAATATAACAGAGGTACATTATGGTGGAGATACCTTTTCGTAAGTTTTAAGTAGTACAGAGTGATTAGTTGGGTTAGTATTCCTCACTACATAATAAGGAAAGGCTGTGCGTTACCAAGTAAAGAGGAGGGGATGAACGTTTGTGAATATTTGTGTAGTGCGGTACGGTGGCGCTGGTGGTTTGTACCCCACTACTAAATAAGTAATGGTTGTGTGTTACTATGTATAGGGGTACGGGTGGAGCAGTACTTTAGTGCATGAAGAGTTTATGTGGTTCTTTATTATGCACTAAGGTGCGAGAGCAGTAGGGAGGGCGTGGTGATCTGACGAGAAGTGGTGAGCAACGCTTGTGACAGTTTGACGTCAAGGCAGTGGTTCTGGAGTTGACTCCGTTGAATAGAGAACAAGGACACCTTAAGTCTTATATACTAGTATGGAGAATGGATGACGCGAGTCCTGGGTTGAAAAAGTGTTGAGGGGTTGAATTAATTCTATCCATGACGGTTACGTGGTATGGGCAGTGTAAATGAACAAGACGGATGTAAAGTCATGTTTATGCAATGACTTTGACGTCGGAAAAATGAGCCACTGCGTAAATATGTCATGTAAAAGCGTCAACTTGAGTCATAAAGTGAAAATCACAACAATGACGACGATGAAAGTGGAAGGGGAGGCTGTTACGTATAATGTAGTGCAAAGCGGATGGGTAGCACCGCATTACTGAATAAGGAACGATTGTACCTATTGCTGTCATAGGGCAGTGTGTTTTGACGTTGACGCGGTGACCGGAGTATGTCTAGTTGGAGTGGCTAAACCAATCGTTCCCTCGCGAAAGTTTCTATACTAGACAAGACCAAGACAACTCTTGTACGCCATGCTATGCCATCGCACATTAATTTCCGCCAATATTTGGGGCGACGTTTGCCACAGATCAGTTTATAAAAAAAGTGCAAAACAAGAGGACCAGGGTGTATCTTAGGGTCAATATCTCGGCGTAGGAAGTAGAATCGATAATATTTAAGAATGGGTTTAAACAAGTCGTGTAGCCTTGTTCTGAGTAGAATGGCCTCGTTTTGGCGGCCATCACACATCCTGAAGAAGCAGCAGATTTTTTCTATTCGGCTATTAATAAAATCAACCACCCGTATCATCGTATGGTTTTACTTGGTTGATGTCGTGTCACAAATGGGTTTAGAGTCGCAATATAGGATTGAGATATAAACCAATAGAAATGCAGAGATGTCAGAGTACTGCTTAGCGGACCAATCAGCGAAGACAGAGGTCTACTAAAAAGCAATCATAGGAGTTATTACCCTTAGCTAACCATAAAACCATCACGGCTGACATACCTTCACATCATGTTGGAACTGTCCGAAGTCATTCTTCTTGTTTGAACACAAGTAACCAAATGTTAATGTGTCATAAACTGCCCATGGGCATGCGCTGGCTGCGCAGGTGCTAAAATTAATGTAGTGGTGTATGTTACAACATGTTAATATTGGGCAATGCTCCTCGCCTCTTTCACTTCCACACCCGGCAGCGGCATCTCATCCAGCATGCAGGGGGGGGGGGGGCTTAAGGCGTTGGGGTGGCCTTCCAACTCGCAAGACCGCACGCACGTCTACCCGCCCGCATGAATTTTATGACGCATAACGCCGCATTATCCCCGTCGACGCCGTAAATGCCACATAACGCAGTCGACGCCACATTACGTCGTATAACGCCAAACGTCAAACGATTTGTCAAAAAAAAAATGCAGCCATCACAACAGAGGTTATCTGACTTCCAGGTCTGAACTGCTGGGTGTTAATATGTAAAAACGAAAGTGCGATTAATGTGCCTTTAGCGAAACCACAACAACAGGCGGCAGTCTGTACAGTATAGTCTATCGAATTGATATCAATCAAATTGGATTTCTAACTAGTGTTCTACAGAAAACATATTAAAATTATGTTAATTAAACGACTTACTCAAAAACAACAAATTAACAAAGAATGCTTGGGTAGATTTGTGTAGGCCGGCCTACTGGTCTTTAATATTTTTAACATGGTACTTACGGTTATTTCACTCATAAGACGGTGTAGGCCTAACGGTCCAAGGTTATCTCACTCATCTGACGGTGTACCGGCCCAATAGGCGAAGGGAACCACCCCCACTGAAAGACACTGAAGACAGGACAATCTGAATACGCAATACAGCGACATCTCAAACAGAGCGTTATTGTCGCCCCTTAACTTCGAGGGCAGCAGTGCAACAGCTAAGCTCCTTCCAACCACCCGCCTCACTTGAATGGAGTTCTTGTACTTCGGAAGCCAATATACTTGTTGACAACGTCCCAAGCCTAGAGTCATTTTGTAACCATCAAGTACCATCTAGCTTTTTAACGCAGACTGGGAACTTTGGGATAAACCCGCACCATTACT
>JAQQZZ010016537.1:4223-25106 GCA_030265115.1 Mopalia vespertina | reverse complement strand
ATTACATAATTTTAGCATATTCATGCCTGTATGTGTTGTGAACACGATAAGTAGAGAATAAATTCACAGATAAACTTTAAACTTGGTATGTAGCTTTCTCCTGTTAAGACGACGGATGGTATTGCATTTCACCAAATTCCGTTAAACGAAATGGCCTTTATTATTTTCCAAGTATTATCACGACCAACAGCTAGCTCTATGTGATTTATTGCCCACAGCTAGACTATATAATTGTTTGTAATGTGTATATTAAATAAGTCCATGTTGACGTAACAAAACAAACGTATGACACTTATCGCTTATTTAAACCAGGCACAAAAACAAACAGGGACTGTCAATGTATATAGACACTGACATGTAGATGATAATTGGTTGACAGGTTTTATGTTTGTCGTCATATAATCTGTTTATTCCAGGAGTAAGTTCTTTATTTCATTATCTTCTGTAGTCCAATTTTAACGGTCCAGTGGTATGTTGTATTTCGGCGAAATGCAGACATATGTTTGCTTGGCACATAAAATAAATACTGATAATGCTGTTCCTTATTCCCATTGTTGCTCTGATGTGCCATCTATGAAAACCTTGAATAACAAAGGAGAACAAGACAAATGTAACTAAAAACACCTTAACCTGTGAGAAAATAATGTGGGGAAAACGGGTCCAGGTATTGCTGTGTTTTTCAAACACTGGGAATCGTATTCATTATAGAACTGAAATCGTTAAAGTACTCGATCGATAAAACGACACGGACTGTTTAATAACATGGGACTCAGCTGTCTGGTGACAGTTTGATGTTAGCTTTAATATTATTATCTTTGCCCAGATATTTGAAACGCGATGCTATCAAACTTTCGCCCTGACTTGATCCACGTTCAATTGTGGGTCCTGGAATTGTTTCGCCAGCATTGCTGTGAAAGTCTCAATATACGGTTCATGTAACTCTGTGTTATTGTAGATCCCCATGTGGGAAAGGCCGTGATATTTTCATCACTAATGAACAGAAAGATGACCGTTAGTCGTGTCTAATAAAAATATTATTATACCGACCGCCAACGTTATATGTCTGTCTAAACTATAAATTTGATTTGTTAAATGTCTTTCACCCAATATCGTGCATGATCTTTATGCGAATTAACGACGGTTAGGTGAATCAAATAAAGTTAAAATTTATGTGACAAACTTGCTCTAAGACGAGTATATTTATGGTTAATCTGTAATGCAATAAGATTGAAACATAACACGGTTATACAATAAAAGTTGACCAATTGTACAGCTTCCTCGTGAAATCAGGTGCGGAGTACACGCGTTTATTCGCTAGGTTAGTGCGATGTTCGCAGAACACATGTGCGTCCTTGTCGCGTCACGCTGTAAACACGACTGCGTCTTATTGCGGTATAGACTGAGCCAACGTCTTTAATCAAAGTCTAGTAATAAACAAAGTACGGATGACGTTGTCCGGATTCTGAATTAAAATCAGGAAATATGAGCATGCGATCTCCCGTGACAATGGACAAATTACCAGAATATGACAAGTTTACTGTTACTTCGATCAGAAGAAATTACAGTACCTGATACGGAGAGTTGCGTGATAAACTGGGAAAGCGTGAGATTTAACGTGAATTCACCAGTACACAGGTGCTGTGACAGATTGAAACGTATTTATCAAAATATCCGATATGTTCTCATCAAAGTATACGAGCTTTTCAACATAGCCATTCTTCTTATCTTTAATAGCTATGATTACATATTATAACAGAATTCCACAATCAATTACTATGAACTGATATCAAAGTGTCACGAGAATTAGCCTTACGTTAGATGAAGTGACATAGTTGGAAATGATTGCTACAATGTCTGGACTATTATAAATATATATTTTATGCTATCCAATAGACGTGGCTAACTGTGGACAGGATACTGCACAAAATATTACCTTCCACATGTTAAGCAAAATGAGCATTAAACTAGTTCGTATTGTAAAATTAGAAAATAAATAACGATGTCATCTAAGCGAACTTTGAGGTTAGATATTTGACTTCGCTTGATCTATGACACATTATTTAATAACCACAGAATGGAACTCCATGCACCGAAATAAAAAGGAAAAAAAAACAAAACACACGCACACATATATCGGCGGAATAAGTATACTATGGTGACGACAAAACTGCGACGTCTCGTTGTTTTCTCTACAGATTTTCAGATGTACGATTAATTACGTCTTTTAGAATGCATTATTTGACCAATACCTGTTAATCTGTCGATATGCAAAAGTAAGGGGGGGTTAGTTGGGGTACCATATATAGCCACATGTAAGTCTCCAAAAGGCTGTTGGCAATTCCTATCTTTTTGTGGATTGGAATATTTGTGAATTTCTGTCCATTTTCGTGAACTTTTTCAGCTTTATGTTCACCTTGCGCCTTCCACATACCTGCATAAAACATTTAGGCCCCCCTCCCCCCCCCCCCCCCTCCACACACACACTCACATCCACTGCATGATATTTTTGCCCACATTTTTGATCGAGTAACAGTTATGGATTTTAGACTGTGAACCAAAATATCGTACAGATTCTGGAAAAGTTTGTTGTGTTTGCAGTTATCTGCAGTGCGCACAAAACTGTGACAGTAAATTTATTGGTGAGATTATCATGTCTATGTATCTTCCACTAACATTGTTTGCTTCTGTCCGTGCATACTGTTTGGTGTCGCTATAGTAATGTCTGTTATCTGACGCAACTAACGGCCATCTTTCTGCTAATAAGTTGTCAAAAAATCTCGCCTTTTCCCCCCAAATCAAGCACTATAGACATTCGCGTGAGAATACGATTCAAAATGAAAGATCTACAATAACACGCTCAGTTACTTTCACAGTATTGCTGACGAAAACAACGTGTGAGCGGCGTACAACTGATTCATTAATAACAGGCCAAAGTTTCAAATGCCTGCGCAAGACTTCCAATATAACGGTAAGCGCCATAGAGTCACGTGACGTCAGGCCCCTGTATCCTATAAATTAACATGAATCTTTTATTCGTCAAATTTTGTTTTTTTTATTGTATTCATACGATTCTAACGTATCAAATACACCCTCCGCACACAAATTTCTCTCAAGTTAAGGTTTTTATATTTCCCTGCGTTCTTGTTTCCTGTTCATTATTCCAGGCTATCATTAATGGCATCTCGGCATATTTTTGTTAAATAGATATGAGAGAGGGTAATGATTAACATTTAGTATCTGTGAGAAGCTAACATCTCTGATCAGGGAACTGACCATCGAAGTTTATACCCCCATTAATATACAGCAGCGATTCGACTACAAGAATAAATTGATTATTGGACGACAAACATTATGACTAAGGAGCAATTATTCCCAATCTGTTAATGTATATATACATTGACACTTGATTGCTGTTTGTAATTAAGGTTTAAATTGGCGAAATGTCCTACTTGTTTACTTTGTTACGTCAAAATGTACTTGCTAAAGTTACAAGGGTCAAACAAACTCTTCTGTATAATTTCCCGATAATTATATTTTCCCTGGAGAAGAAGTCAGACTTGCCGTGTTTCACCGTAGCCAAAATAGTCAGCCAAACTGTGCAAACTTATTATTGGCTGTCCAAGAAGTAAATCGGGCTATCAAATGAGACTGTCTGAAAAAAATATCACCCAAAGTAAGAATTATAAAAAAAATAAATCGATAATAATATAAAAGTAATTTGAATCGCATCCTGACGCATTTTGTATTGATTTCTCTCTGTAACACCTACCTTAACGAATGATTTGGTATCACATGATATAAAACAAGGTTAGTTATTTAAAACACCTTAATCGGGAGAGATCTAGGAATATTTGGCCATGAAATGTTCATCTGTTTAAAAATCACGTGAAATTCCTCCATTACTCGGTCTGATTATTCATCAATTGAGGGATGGGTTTAGTGGTTGGTATATTTAACAGATTATAAAATATTTAAATCACTTGCCAAGTAAATTATTTTCTCACAATGGCAAGATTTCATGCCATTTCTGAACTTTCTGAAAATGGATTTCAGCGCCACTGACTTTAAGGTCGAAATCATTTTGCAGAATAGCCTTCAGTGATTCATGAAGCCTACATCACTCTCAACCGTTCCCGTATCATCACGTGATAAATTTAAGCCAATAGACGGTCAGGGAATAGGATATACTGATAAAGTTATAAATGAAACTGATTGCTGTCAGAATAAATTAGCAAGTTATATCATTTGTTGAACAGCGTGCCTCAGTCCAACATTCGTGTAGTGACATTATACAAAACTGTATAAAGTTATAAATTCTATCTTGAATTTGACAATTGGAAGCGCCGACGACGCGAAGTTTAGGATTTATTATTCGTCCTCAATATACCAAAGTCCGTGGATGTGTTTTCTTCGTCATAAACAACAGTGGGATCTTCCTGTCAGAGTTGTTAAAAAAGCAAAATCTCAGAAAGAGATATAGTTGAGCTATTTGACATGAAATTTGCTCAGGCATGCAACATATCAATGTTGTTGCGACGCACGTGTTTTCACTGACAGTTACACTTTACTATATATGTGTTACAAGAAAGGGTTCATATTTATAAACAACACTGTTGCTATCTACTCGGGTTGAATAAAATGGGGACGATCCTGTAGATATTATTGTTAAACTATTAACAATATACACAAACATTCCAAATGTAAATAAATATTTCTTCCAGATGGAACATTTAAGTTGTATAATCTGTCAATCTGTATCAAAGTGCATAACGTTATAGCAGTTTGGCTATTATTCCAAATATACAATTTGACAAAACTTCGTCTGGTTTGAAATCAATAAATTATGCCTCTTTATACAGTATTTAACGACGAATTATGCCCTGTGAATTAATGATAAATGTATGGGGCTCAGCCAGTATATTGTTTCGCATATAATAATATATTATTTCAAACCAAAAATGTCCATATATTAACAGTATCTGGTTTACAAACTAGTTAATAACTAAATAAATAATCAGGCAAAATAAAAATAAATATTGAGCATTGTATAACAGACTTTGCCATTTCACCATTATGTTTGGACATAATCTACATTTGATTACGGTTTTATAAATAACTGGTTTCTTTGACCTTTTGTTATCCATTCATATACCTTGATGAGAACGTTAGATAGATCACAGCACCTGTTCGCTGGTGAATTCACGTTAAATCTCACGCTTTCCGAGTTTATCGCGCGCCTCTCCATATCAGGTGTTGTAAATCATTCTAAATGAAGTAACACTAAACTTGCAACATTCTGGTTATTTGTCATAGGATATCGCATGGTTGAATCGTTGTCTCCTATTCCTTAAGTTCTAATCAATTTAATTCAAATTCGGCGTGGCGTCTTGCTGTATGGAGTATTTTGTTTATTACCACGTTTTGATTAAAGACGTTTTATCGTTCCGCTTAAAAACGCGATCCATTTGATTACAACCGGAAGCGGGCTTACCTCCTACCTTACGTACAGCCCGTTTTGTTTTAAACCTACTACTATTTTGAATGTCTAAATGTAGTGATATCCGCTAAAACGGCGTAAATTATGCGGTCGTAGCAAGACAATAAATACACCGGGACTATGCTTTGATGGCATTCAGCTGTACAGTAATCCAATTCACTGTTTAAAGATACCAGTCACCCAAATCAAACAAACAAACAAACAAATTATAAAGATAATAACAAGTTTAATCTTTTTTAAATGAATAAAATTGTTCAATTTTATGTTAACCTACATAACACATTTTTTTTTATGCACCTGGGCTTTTTGTAAAAGTATACCCTTCGTCACTTCCTGGTAAGACAGTGATGATGCGGGTTTATTCCAAAGTTCCCAGTCTGCGTTAAAAAGCTAGATGGCAGTTGATAGTTACAAAATGAAAGCGGTCACGTCGCAAGAATACACATGTGCCCGGCTTATTCCCTAGCAGATACCATAAGGAAGCTGTACAACAATTGATCAAACTCTATCTAGTGAGCTTGTAGCCCGAACATCAGGCTTATATTATTTTCGTTATTTTGGGATAACACGTTCTTAGTTTGAACATATTCTAGTTCAGAAAATTGTGCAGGTTGAAACCCCTCTGATAGGAGTGACACAGCTCCCATGGCGGAAAGCAAATGATAATTTTTGTGTCTTTTAGAAAGTGAAGATTAATATTATTTTCGTTCACTAACTAAAGCGTTGCTATACAGTGGTACTGATATTTCCACTCTGTCGTGATCTGGTGGGGAATCACGTCTAGGGTATTTCACTTATATGGCGACGGATTGTCCACTTTACACTGCACCTTGCCTTATGATGATGGAAAACCGGGAGGAAACCTCGTAAAAACCACCCCCGCGATTGCCGGAGCCACAACGTCTTGTTTCTGAAACATAAGTTGAACCATTTACAATAAATAATATAATCATACGCATTTTGTAACCATCAAATACCATCTAGCTTTACAACGCAGACTGGGAACTTTGGGATAAACCAGCGACATCACTGTCTTACCAGGAACTTATGATGGGGCTCTACTTTTACAAACAAAACCCCCAGGTGCATAACAATTTGAAAAGATGTGATGTAGGTCAACAGAACAATGGAAATTTTTTTCATTTAAGAATCATTAAACTTGTTAGTATCTTTATAATTTGTTCGTTTGTTTGATTGGGGTGACTCTGGCATCTTTAAAAAAGGAATTGGATTGATCTACAGGTGAATGACATCATAGTATAGTCCCGGTGTATTTATACTGCTGTTATTCGCTGACGACGACCGCACAATTTACGCCGTTTTACCGAATATCAGTACATTTAAAATTGTCCTGGTTTATGACCAAGCGAGCTGTACGTAAGTCATGCAGGTAAGACGGCTCCCGGTTTTAATCAAATGAAATCTTACGATGTGTATCAATATACATCTTATGTGTGACACTCCGTGGCTCGAGTCCCTCCGTCATCCCTATATATATTGAATTAATGAAGAGGCGTCTTTATGACGAATCGCTCATTGTGGCTCCGGCCATACCCGCGGTGGGTTTTACTAGATTTCCTCTCGATTTTGTGTTAGTAAGGCAGAGTGAGAAGTGGACGATATGTCTTCTATTATGTGTTAAAAAAACCCTTGAA
The DNA here is from genome assembly GCA_030265115.1 of Mopalia vespertina. Lineage (NCBI taxonomy): Eukaryota > Metazoa > Mollusca > Polyplacophora > Chitonida > Mopaliidae > Mopalia > Mopalia vespertina. The sequence goes on along the minus strand of JAQQZZ010016537.1, from coordinate 17,954 downwards.
TACGACGTTGAACCCCCGAAAACAAACAATGCATCAATATCTCATTCTCTTATCTTCTACCATTGTAAATGACATGGATTGTCCAGTAACAGCGCTTATCTCATAACAGCCTCTGCAACTATATTACCACATCGACTTCAAAACTTTTGAAAGATTTAAGATCTAGAATAATTTTTTTCCTTCAGATTTATAAAATTAGATTTCATGACTAGAATTCGTGCTGTGTTGTGTCATATTTGGTATCATTGTTGAGTGTCAATTACATGTTTAGAGTCTGCTTTGTCACGTGATTCCTCGTGGTCAGTCACCCGTTAAGAAAAAAGTTGTTTTTACGCGCGGGCTTGTTCAACTCTATTCCTCTATTTTACTGGAGAGAGATCGATTCCGATACGGGTTGTCGCTTTCAGTTTATTGCTCTACATATCAGTTTCGCGAAAGCCTCCAAAAATCACGAGATTGAAGTGATTCAGGGATTCGGCTTCCCATACGGGATGAAATCCGACACATATAATGAGAATTTTGTCAGCCGAGGTTATGGGCTACTGCCAAATAATGAAGGAACATCTCGCCAGTCTGTCATCAATTGTTCGGTGTTAACTGAATTAAGTAGATTATCTCAGATGTGGAGTTTTAGGTTACCTATATCTGAGATGCTCAGCCATTTAACCTTTCTCCGATCTTTGTAGCAAGGTCATTCAATTGACAATACCATCCATGAGATTCATAGGAAATGTTCACGCGATTTTCTCCAGTACACATGGCGGTGTTCCCCGTCATAACTAAGGGAGTGGTCGATGGTTAGGAATGAGACTAAAAGGCGATCGCATCGGGCCCTTCATTACAAGTAATTAAGCTGGGTAGGCTATGTTTAAACCATCGTCAGTAGTTGACGGCAACAACTATTTATACAAGATAATGATTGACTTTATTTCATTGTTAACACAATCTGTGTGACATACAGATCTCTACTGAAAATGGTTTAAATAAACTAACATAATAAATCGTAATGAATTGTTCGTCTTTCTTCCTTCGAATTTTCCGTCCTTCAACCCAAGCAGTTTCTATGATCAATATGCTCATCGATTTTACATTTACATCATCAGGATTTCTAAATGAGTTGTGATACTCAGACAAATAATTAGAAGAGTTGAATTGACGGTGATATATTTAACAAGTTCATGTTGACGTAACGAAGCCAACTTGAGGACTGTCTGTCAGCTAGCTGTCAATGTATATAGACATTAACGGGTTGGAGATAATTGGTGGACAGTGTTTTTGTTTGTCGTCATATCAGATGTTTATTCGAGGATTCAAATCGTTTCCTACATATCTGGCCTAGTCTTTAATACTGGGTGCAATTATATTCTGATGCGCTGTTCCCTGACCACCTGTGTTAGCTTCACACAGAAAGTAAATGTTAGTATTTGCCGTTTCTGATATTTAGTAATTAGACAATATTAAGACGGTTGAATAACGAACTTGCAGTGAACTCGAAAAGTCTTGGAAAATAGTAACCATAAGCACGAGGAAACTAATTAATAGGCAGAAAAGGGACTGTTATAGTTGTGTATTTGATATTTTGAATCGTATTCCTTGACTTAAGTCAGGCACGTACTTGCAGAATAAAAATGGCTCGTCTGATTTCATCGGATTAGATACCGCTGGATATTCGTCGGAGGTTAGCTTTACTACTGCAATCCTAGGGCAGATATTAGACAGAGTCGCCTTGCTTGTTGCTCATTAATCTCTCACGCCTCTCTTAAACCTTTTTCGCCAGCAATGTTGTTAAAGTTCAGCTCTTAATGTGCGGATCATCTAACTCAGTGTGTTATTGTAGATCTTCATTTAGAAAAGGATGTGACAACTAATGAGCAGAAATATGACCGTTGGTCGTGTCTGATAACAGCCATTATAATAACAACCACCTCCCTTATACGTTTGTACAAATAATTCGCCATGTCAAAACAATAAATATTCTCAGAATCTAAAAAAAAAAAGAAGAAAAAAAAAAAAATAGGAAAAAAAAGGAAAGAAAGACAGAAAAAAAAAATAGAAAAATAAATGCTTCATGACAATCTGTTTTAGTGGAATTGACTTTGAAGCAATATTACTACTATCTCATTTAAAGCATAAATGTCTCACATGTATTATGGACGCAAAATCTCCAAAACAAATTCTTCCAATGTTTTATAACCTATACATGTAGTCGTTGGTTCTATAATGAAGAGGCGACGACTTGCATGCTTAACAAACCCTGATTGATATTTTTATAGAGAAGCCATAAAAGTTCATTGTTTGTTTGTTTGGTTGATTGGGGTTTGTTTGTTTGTTTGGTTGGGGTTTAACGTCAAAGGTATTCCATTTACATGACGACGGATTGTCCACTTCACACTGTTCCTTGCCTAATTACGGTGGAAAACCGGGACGAAACCTCGTAAAAACCAACAGCGCGATTGCGGGAGCCACATCTTGTGACTCACTCCTATACACGATGGTCGACAGACGGACTCCCGTGAACGGTACATGGAAGTAGAGTTTTTAGTATGCGCACACGCTAAACACTTAGCCACGGTTGTGAGCCTAAAGTAAATTTGAGACGCGCAAAACAACCCATCATCCGCGAAGGCATGGTGTATCGACACCTGGTTCATGATCGTGTTGGCTACATATCTAACAATACTTTGTACACCATATTTATGGTCATTACCTTCTCTCGAGATGTATGTACGTTACCCAAACACAACTCGAGATTAAAGTTTATTAAGAAACTTGTCTCTGGGACTTTATTTAGAGCATATGATGATTCATCGATTTTAATTAATCTACATCCCTATGCCAGTGGTGTTTACTTTTAAAAATAATGCATTTTTATTGTACGAATACACAATTTAATAATATGTGTTTATCACATGGAGTCTATTTTACCATTAAAAGGTATCACTCAATGAGAAAATACACCTGTGGGATTATCTGTCAATGAGATTGAATGCACACCTTTGTTAATAAAGTCAGCCCCACAGTCGAATGTCTTCAAAATAATTTCGCATCAAACCTATAGACATATTTCATAATATTCAAATTACTTTCGTTGATAGGTATAATTTAATTTTTATTTGAGTGTTCATTGTATTTGAATGTGGTATAGTTGATATCAAATGTTATATAACTATTCCCATCCATTAACTGACCATCTGTACTGTATTTCTGTGTTATTGCTGCATAATTTGAATCCATGAATTCATTCGGAACTATGCCATGTGATGTTTTATAACTGCGCTCTCGTGACACTATGATATCAATTGATGATAATTGATTATGTATTTCCCTGTTTAATATGTAATCGTATAGCTATTAAAGTTAAGAAGAATTAGCTTTGTCCAAAAGACACGGGCCTTGATCCTTACATGTGATATTTTGATTAATACGTTAGACAGATCACAGCACCTGTGTGCTGGTGAATTCACGAAACATCTCGCGCTTTCCAGGTTTATCACGCAACTCTTCGTATCAGGTGCTGTCATTTCTTCTAATCGAAGTAACAGTAAACTTGTGTCACTCTGGTAGTTTGTACATTGTTACAGCAGATCACATGCTCATATTCCCTTTTTTCAAATCAGTTTAATCCAGAGTCCAGTCTACTGCTATTTGACGAGAGTCTGTTAACCAACCGAGTGTCGCGACACAAACACACACATGTGTTACTCGAATATCACGTTAACCGCGCGAATAACCGCGTGTAATCCGCGCTTGATTTCATAAGGAAGATGTACAATTGTTCAAATTTTGTAATACCACTTTCTAGTTTTCTATATCGTTGTAAACTTCCGCAATCTGCAACAAACAATGGCATTTATCGACTTCATCAAGTTTGAAATAGTCAGAATCGGACAAAAATATCCAGCGACGTAAACAGGAATTTGAGAAGGGGAAGGCCTATTACAGGTGAACAGGCGAGTGTTCAGGGGCCGCCCAGGTCCCGGTGTCTCTATGATTAGGGAAGCATGTAGAGACAATCTAAGAATATTGGCAAAGAAATTTGGTCCGTCATTTCCATTGACTAATTCTGATCCATCTTAACTTATGCAGTTCAAAATATAGAATAAAAGACAAGAGCCACAAGACTTATACAAGTCTAAAAGTCTTCGTGTCATATGCCACTCTGATAGGTCAACGATGTATAGAAATAATACACTACTATGCCAATGCTATCACTGATGTAAACAATTTGGAGTACAGAATTCGAGTTTTAAATCAGTGCAATTTATGATGTCAGCATTGTAAATTGTGTTTGTATGATTATGCAGAGAACAACAGAACGCTATTGAATAAAGAAAGCATTGCTACCTAACCTTACACAAAATAATGCAGTACTGACGTATATATTGGACAAAAATACAATTAAAATGTTGTTTTTCATTTCATGTTAGCTTGCCGACGTCTTTAAGCTGCAAATAGTGTGTGGAAGCCATTTAAAGCTTCAATTATCAAAACTTAACAAGGGGGCGTGGGTCCAGGGACCATCATGGGGCCATCGAAGAAAGCCGGAGCGCCAATCTATGTTCAATTTGGAGCTATATTGTGATCGAGGAACAACATGAATATTTTATGATCCGAAAGTGTCTGTTCAAACTTTGGGAACTTGAGCCCCTTTCACAAAATGTCGTACGACAATAAAATCTCATCTTGTACTATAATTTGACGCCTATAGTTTAGCATGACGAAATTATGTCGTATCCTATATATGCCTGCACCAGAATGAAAGGGAGTGGAGAAAAGGATTTTTCAGCCAGTTTTATTTTTTAAGTTTTGTAATGCTCTTTTCACACTTACTTTTTTTTCTTTTTGAGCTGCGATGGGGAAAAGGGGGGAAGGGGGTCCATCCGGCACTGATATCCATTGTATCAGCTATTGTTTCAATGTCGCCGTAAGTTACATGTTTAGAGTATGCTTTGTCCCGTGACCCCTTTCTACGCACAGGACATCTAACTCACTTCGCTTTGGCTTCCGGGTATACCGTCCTTACTGTCGCTATGTTGCGAATACCAGTCTTGCAGAGGTGGATTTTTTTAAACATCTTTTCTATAACCCGAAAGAATGTAGGCTGTAACCGGAAGTGGAATGGATTTAAATATCACAGATCACATGACCTGACTAACAGACCGTTTCATTGGTGACTTCAGGATACTCTACCCGGACTAACCCCCTACAGAGTGTTTTACATTTCGCCGTTTTACTTCTAAACTACTGTGAATTATGCAACACATGTATATATATTCTGAATCCTATTCTGAAAATATTTTGCATAAAAAGTAAAGTTTTGCTTTGTCTTTTTCAAATTGCTACACCATTTATTCACCTGAATAACCGTTTTTTAGTTTTATATGTAGAGTATCCTTAAGCTAACTGCATGTCCTCAGGTAGGAATCTAGGAAGTTCTTCCACGAACCCATCCCTGTGCTCAGTCAATCGAATGATTGTACCACCAGTGGGACTTAACGGGGAATTGCACGTGATTTTCTCATTAATTAATACACAATATTCTTCACCTGTTTCTGGTGACGAAACAAGACTACATGTAACCGTCGATCAAATCGGGTCCTTTGTGGTTGTACACCTGTATATGTTCAACCCATCGTCACCTGCGGATTTAAAGAGATCAACGAATTATCCTTAGCAAATAATGACCAAACCATGAGTGACAATGTATTAGATCGTTTAACTCTATATGAAAAAGACGCACTAAGTTCCTTATTTCATTGTATACCTAATTTGTTTGCCTCTGTCATGCAGTCCTGGAAATGGTTTAAACAAACTAAAATGATAAGGCGTAACGAAGTGTTCATCTTTTTTAGAATTGCGACGTTTCCAATTCGTTAACTGTTAATATAGATCTTACATTGGCCGCGCCACTGTTACGTAATGGATTTAACATCACCAGAATCTGTGAACGGTTTATAATAACCAGGCAATTAAATACAGGAGTTGAATTGACTGTGATATATTTAACAAGTCCATGTTGACGTAACGAAGCCAGCTTCTGGGAATATTCTCTCATTTACACCATACACATAAGCAATAATCGACTGTCAATGTATATAGACATTAACACGTTGTAGATAATTGGTGGACAGTGTTTCTGTTTGTCTTGACGTGATCTGCTCATTCCAGCTGTCAAATCGTTCCCTTATTTTCTCGCGTACTCTTATTATAACGGGTAGTGGGGGTGGGGGCAATTATGTACTTTGGTACGTTGGCCAATTTATTTAGGGGTGTATTCTTAGCAGAGAAAGTAAATATTAATAATTGGTGTGTTGTAATAGTCAACAAAGATCAACCAAGATGCCATTATTGTGCGGGTGGTTGGAGGGAGCTTTCTGTTGTCCTGGAGGTCTCAGGTCCTAGGGGCAACAGAACCCGATCTGTGTTGTGGTGTCTTTGTACTGCGTGTAGAGATTGTCCTGTCTTGCTATGTGACCTGTCTTGACAATGTTTGTCGCCAGTGACGTCGAGGATGGTTTCTTTCACCTATTGCGCTCTCTAACACGCCGTCATATGAGTTAAATAACATTAAGTACGGCGTGAAACGCGAATCAAACAACGAAACGAGAAATCCGTTAGTGCAACCTTTAAGTATCAACCAGAAATCAAGAAGAGCGTTGAGAATTGTCAATCACAGCTTTGGAGAAATTAATTTGCGGAAAAACATACTCCGGTAAATTTGTGTATTTGATGCGTTAGATTAGTGATCCCTGGCTATTATGTCGTTTCTATTTTGTAAACCGCGCATCTGGACGATAAATCTTAAGTCCTGTAGCTTAACGTGTTAGCAAACTAAAAAAAAATCAGTTTACCAAATATTTAATTTCTAGTGTCATTTATAAATAACAATAACGCTCATGCAACTTAAAGGTCAGGATAAAGCAGCAAATTTTTTCCTTGTTTTGGGGTGGCTTAAAATTTTTAAGCAACACCGCATCCATCGCGATGCAAATATGCACAATGTCATATTGGATAATGCTGTATGTCTTCTGAGTGGCTGGTACCACAGTTAGACATTATTCTTTGTTAACAGTAAAAACTAACCAGAAACAGGTATCGTTCTCTATTAACAGAAAGGACTCCTATAATTCAGGTATACATCTCTATAGCGACTCATCTCAGTCAGGTATCATTCTCTGTTAACAGAATAGACTCATCTCAGTCAGGTATCACTACATTCAAAATTGTCCTGGTTTTGTATGGCTTCATTTCTATTACATAAGAGGCTAATATATATGCCAATAAAAAGTAAGAATTACAAATTATTATAGTCTTGTAGGTGAATACAAATCAATCCAGACTCAGTGGCTTAACAAAGTTTTTGTATTCGTTTTTTGTCAAATGTTTTATCTGTACTTACCTATGCATTTGAATATTGTGTACATGTTAATTATTTTCGTTGATACGTACAAGTTGTCCTCTGTATACATGTTCATTTTGAATTTCCATAAATATCTGGAAATATTCAAATATATTATCACAAATTTAATCCTGTAGCATTATTTCACATCTATAGCAAGTTGACAGGAGAGAAGTTAACGTGCGGACATCGGACTCCAGTATTTGTAGATTTGATACTTCGAATCGTATTCCTAGACTGAAATCGTAAACGTACTCAATGCATAAAAGGCTCCGTCTGTTTAATAGAGTGGGACACAGCTGGTTGTCGACTGTTCTCATGTTAGCTGTAATATTGTAATCCTTGGGTAGATATTTCAAAGACAATGTGATCAAACTTTCACCCTGGCCTGAGGCTCATTACCCTGTCGCGCGCCGCTCACATTTTGTTTCGCCAGCAATGCTGTGAAAGTTCAAGTCTCAATATAGGGATCATGTGACTCGGTGTGTTATTGTATACCTTCATTTAGAAAAGTCTGTGAGAGTTTGACAACTAATGAAGAGCAAGATGACCGTTAGTCGTGTCTGGTAACAGCCATTATTATACCGACCGCCTCCCTTATATGTCTGCAGAAACAATCTTTGATTCCAAACAATACACACTGGAGTATAATAATCTGTGTAAGTTGAAGTGTTTGGGAAGCAGAATTGTCACGAACTCGTTAAAGGCAAACAGAATATATCATTATCCCGGACATGTAAAATAGTGCTTATGAACAATGTGACGAGATACCTTATTAATAGTGCTTATGAACAATGTAATTAAGGCTCTTGGGTGCTATGGAGCTACGTGTATGTCTAACAGCCACGATTGATTGATTGGTGTTTTACGCTGTGCTTAAGGTTTTTTCACTTATATGACGGCGGTGTATTCCAACAATAATTGTCACTTGCACAACAAATATGTGAAGCGTTTCCATAATGTTGGAAAGTTTATTTTCCTCCAGTGCTAAATAAAGACAGTATTGCTACTCTTCCAACAAACTGCCCTTACCAAGAGGGCTTCTAAAAGCCACGAAACAGTAACTTATTATTACACACACACACACATATATATATATTACATACGTTACCGTATTCACCTGATTCTAGACTTTGGCTCAAAGACTGAATATATGCCCTGAATAGTACAGACACGAATGATACGTTCAGGTGAATCTTTGTGTTCTTTTGAACAAATCTTTCAAGGTCAAATCACCAAAGTCATTATGTTCGTCAGGCTAATGTGAAGATGCTAAACACCCGCCTCGTCCTACAAAAGCGAATGAGATACGGTATCTTTAATAATTAAACAATTGAAGTCAACGTGTTAAACATGACTGCTATTGGTCGTCAGCTGTTTTACAAACATGGACTTGGTTATGGAAATATGTATGATATTATATGATTGGCGCAGGGCGTGTTTATTTCATTAAATTAATTAATAATTGTTCAGATTCCCGTGTTTGTTTTGCTTTAGTTAGCAGTTTAATAGCAGTTGTTCCGTGCAGAGTTTCGGGATGTATTCAGCTCCATGAAATATCTACATTATATTTTAATCCTAATAATATTTGCCAAATGTATCACGTGGTAGCAAAAACTTTTCTCGACACTTTGATAGAAATTCCTGATAAATGATTAAGGGATTTCTTTTTAATATGTCAGCGTATGGCTGTTAAATTTAAGCAGAGCTACCTTTGCGAAAAAGCTCGTTATGTGATGATAACATATCGGATATTTTTGATAAATACGTTTATGTTAGACAGATCACAGCTCATGTGTGCTGGTGAATTCACGTTAAATCTCACGCTTTCCGAGATTATCACGCTCCTCTCCATATCAGGAGCTATAAATCATTCTGAATGAAGTAACACTAAACTTGTAACATTCTGGTAATTTTGGCATATCAGATCGCATTGTTGAATCTTTGTGTCATATTTCTTGATTTCAAATCGTTTTAATTCAGAATCTGTATAAATTAATCCACGAGTATTTTGAGTATTACCCCTGTTTGATTAAAGACATTGGCTCAGTCTGTACCACAATAAGACGCGGTCATGTTTACAGCGTGATGCGACTAGGACGCACATGTGTTCCGTGAAGTTGGCGAATAACCGCGTGTAATCCGCACCTGATTTCATAACGAAGCTGTACAATTGATCAGCTTCTATTTATTAACCGGGTTATATATCAGCCTTATTGCACGACAGATTGACCGTTAATATACCGGTCTTTTTGACATATTGTCACAACGCCTCTCTTAGTTTATTTGATTTGCCCGGACGTCTTAAATCCACAGAAATATCAACGTTTCAATGTCATGCGGCCAAATCAATTAAATACGAATTAGACAGAAATATCAACTTTTATACGGCACTCTTATGGAACACTTTGGTATTCAATACAGCGTTTTTCGTCAATCTGTCAGTATTAATAATTTGGCAAGCTATACAGTTTCTACCTTTGGGTGCATTGCACTGGAAAACGTCAATTTACCGCACGGTTAACGTTTTTTCCTGCGATTTCTTGTGTCCCATTCACCGAATCGCAGCATGCTTAGTTACAGATATCACTAATTTAGCTTGAACGCCAGGTAAGTGTTCTCATGGCATCGTAGCTACGCCCCAGGAGTCTTCCAAACCTTTAGAATTAAGCGAATGCTATCATATTTCTGCACGTAATCTTCTAATATATAACAATTGTATGGCCTTACCTTGATTTAAACCATTTCGTTTTCTTCCTTGAACACATGTGGGTTAGATCGACCCCTAAAACGACCACTTAACGTCCTATTTCACGTCAAAATTTTGCCAAAAGTGGCCATTAATCAATCATTTCTAAGCAGTTTGATCGATTTAGAATGTCTTCTCGAGTTGAGATTTGGCGCGAAATGCCTGGGTCTCTCCCAGTTATGAACCACCCTTCGATAAGTGTTAAACGAACAGGACAGAATGTTTTTGGCGAGGTAAGAGGCCATACGAACTCAATATTATTTTTTATTCAGAGGCAGGCCTTATTTCTAAAGGTTTCGTATGGCTGGACGTCGTATCTGTATTGACTGTATATAGACAATTCAATAAGATATGTATTCGCATCTAAGGGCATCGACGATTGAATCGAAAGTGGCCATTAAATTATAATCGGCTGGACCTCGTGAGATTCTCGCTACTGTGGTATCATTATGACGCTTGGCCATGATTTATGTGTTGATATGCACAAGAATTGTACATTTTGTTTGCCGGAAGCATATTTACCTGCGTATGCGCACTATCCCCACGCTTGAATAAACCTCAACGAATTTCCATGTCTTTAAAATACCTACAAACTGTTACTTCTCTGCAAAACGCGTCTTATAATAGACGGCGTTCATTGAGCAAGCCACTTATATCAGCTTTTTCTAACTGTTTCAATTGCGTTGTCCATGGGATAAATAGAGGATCTCTAATGAGTGACCTGGAGATATCAAATTTATGAAACGAGGGTAGTTATTTTCATTAATTCCGAGCTACCGGCTCGGAATTTTAAATTTTAAATAATTTATTATTATTATTCCGAAAAAATAATAAAAACAAGCTTTTTTTTCTTTTCTATCACATTTCAGTTGAACAAATATTGCATTTCAACCGGCACTGTTTTTTGTTACGCGGGTGTGATCACTCTAATGGACGCTTTACACTGACTCAGACGTGTATGTACCAATGCGCGCTTGTCGTTTCTCTTTCGACAGCGAAGCGAAAATATATATTGATTTCTGATTAAAATTGTTACAGAAAGGCATTTATGGGCCAAATAGAATCCAAATTCGTGACCCGGATATCAAATTTATGAAAAGACTGTAGTAGTTTTCCTTTATTCCGAGCCCCTCCGGCGAGGAATAAATGAAAATTACTATCCTCGTTTCATAAATTTGATATCTCCCGGTCACGAATAAGAGATCCTCTATTTATCCCATCGGCACATTATGCCGTAGCGATAATGTCGTCACGTCCGTTCATCCGTATAGAGGGCGTACACAAGTTTAAAACGATACCACTCAACACAGGGTTTTCAAATTTTGGAAGCATATTTGTCAGACACTAAAATACATTCCTATTTAAATTGGGGCCATTCCAATCAAATTTCTGGTTTCCATGCCAACATAATGATGCATAATAGTTATAGTAGTGAAACAGGCGACATGCACAAAATAAAAACCATACCGCTTAACGCAGGGTTTTCCAATTCTAGAAACACATTGGTCTGACACTAAACTACATTCCTATTTAAAATGGGATTATTCCAATCATATTTCTGGTTTCCATGGCAACATAATGATACATAATAATTATAATAGTGAAATAGGTGACATGATGATAAAAACCATATTGGTTAACACAGGGTTTTCTAATTTTGGATGCTCAACTATCTTACACTAAACTGAATTCGTATTAAAATGGAGCCGTTCCAATAACCTAGATCATTCCTGTTTATAACAGAGTCATTTAAATACAATTATAGGATGCCACAATTTTCTACAACTGTTGTTCTGCCGTGAAGAGTAGACTTGACACAGACACCAGCTTACCTGTGTCTCTCTCGATGTCATATATGTATGATGGAAAGACGATATGTCATGTACAAGTTTAAGACAGGTGACCGTTATGACCTCATTTGCATATTTGTACAAATTCACTTACCACTCTATTGTTTACACCATTGTGAGAAAATCCTTCCAATCTCGTTTGTGTACAGTATGTATGCCTAATGGCAAGTAAGTTGTCGCTAACTACCTTTACCCAGATAAGTAACAATGTTGTATATTTTGTGCGAGGAGAATTATGTTTTTGTCACACTTTTTTAATTTGTAATATTTATAATATGGACTGGAATTCGTGGTGTGTAGTGTCATCTTTAGTTTTATAATATGGACTGGAATTCGTGGTGTGTAGTGTCATCTTTAGTTTCACAATCAGCTGTCCATTACGTAGATGTTCAGTGTCTCGCTTGGATTTGGTTTGTTTGTTTGATGCGAGTTTAACGCCGTACTTAAAGTTATTTTACTCACACGTGCCAGCCCAATGGATGAAGGAAACTACCCTTAACAACGGGATAAAAACAGGACAATCACAGGACGCAATACGCAGATCGGTTCCATGCTTCCCCTCATCTTCCTATTGCAAGGGTCAAAATGTGTATGACGAGACTTCCACATCAAAACTTGGAAAAATTTCATTGCACTATTGTAGAAACAAGCAGCCAATCAGAGAGTCGTTTACACATCAAAGTCTACAACAAACAGGCGTGGCGCCACTGTCATTAACGTCTCGGTGATGATGTTAATGGTACTAAGATCGTGCATGTATATTACATGTATAGCCTACTTGTCATCCTGTGTTTAGACCGCCTTTTTCTTATTCTAAGAAAGCTCCAATCTGATGGGTGGGGTAAAGAGAGGTGACAGATGTAATCCGACAGTAGCTGTTGTTGACTCTAGTTAACTCAGTTTTTTCCGTCTATGGGGGCAAGGTAAGAAAGGAAGGAAGAGAGGCTTAATACGACGATCTTCTTTTCCGCCTTGCCTCGGGATATTAGCTAATGCATTAGACGAGATAACGACTGTTTCTTAGAACAATGATACAGGATCGGATGTCGGCATCCATGGAAGAAAATACAGAAACAACAGTTTAGTCATGGTACGTCATACACATGTGGGCTCAGTAACAGTCAATTCTGACCGTGTCGTTATATGGACGATTTGTTACAGTTAAGTACGAACAAATTAGCGAAAAACTAAAGAACAACTTAACTTGTCTGTACAATGTGCTCGTGACTTCGTGACAAAAAAAAACTGATAAAATATTACTGAAGATGTTGGTTAATCTGATATACAGGGTTAAGTCCAATCAATCAATCAATCGACCAATCAACCAATCAATCAATCAATCAATCAATCAATCGTCTCAGCGCAGCCATCCATCCAGTCACATATTTATTATGTACAAATGTATTAGTCGTTCGATGTACTTGACCAGCAGGTTTAATAATCATTTCATATATTAATAAACTTTGATTTGATTTGTTCTCTTATTCTGCTAATTACAATTTGTTTTGTCAAAAAAGATGTTTTATCTGATGTGTAATAAGTAAATTGTCTGCAGGCATGCTGTATAATATTGTGTTCATATTGCGGCTGTATCCCGCGGCAGGTTGTAAACAGACCTTTATTATTGGCTGTATGAATGTTTTATTGCCCACCTCGTCTACCAATCGTTATCAAAATAGAATAGAATGATTTTTATTTTTAATAGTTTTATTCTAGTGGGTTAAGGGTCCGGG
>JAQQZZ010016526.1:0-11335 GCA_030265115.1 Mopalia vespertina | reverse complement strand
TTCTTAAACAAAAGTAGGAAAAGGTGATTTGACTGGGATTATGAGCATATATTTTCAAAAAAAAGCCTCTAGTGGTGGACCTGCTAGCTACTCAGCTTGTTTTTCTTGAAAAAGAAATGAAGAAATTATACTATGGATGACATATTACTACTCAGCTTGTTTGTAATAGCTGTGGCTACGGGCAGCATATTTCAAGCCTAGGTCTACTATTTTTGTAGTAGCTATCTGGCTATGGGTAGCATATTTCAAGCCTAGGTCTACTAATTTTGTAGTAGCTATCTGGCTATGGGTAGCATATTTCAAGCCTAGGTCTACTATTTTTGTAGTAGCTATCTGGCTATGGGTAGCATATTTCAAGGATAGTTCTACTTTTTTTGTAGAAGCTATCTCGCTATGGACAGCATATTCTGAGCATATGTCTACTATTTTTGTAGAAGCTGTCTTGCTGTGAGCAGCATATTTCAAGCATAGTTCTACTGTCCTCACTGAAAGAACGTTATAAAACAAAACACTTCCCATTTGATTTTGTAGTTTTCTTAGTGTGGCTATTATCTTTATCGGTACATTACCTTCATATAATTGAAATGCGCTCCAAGTTAAACACCAGTAAGTTTATTAAACAAACGATAGCTACACATTTGTTGAACATAATTCTCAATAGAAGCCAATGTGTCACACTAAGCAGTCCGACTGCCATGTGCTTGTTGTGACAACTCAAATAGTATATGCCACATGTGGGGTTTTTTGTGCTATTTCATTATAAATATTATTAAAGTTAGAATGTTCTATTATTTTCAAACATAACTTTTTATACTTTTTAATTTGGTTTTGTTTTTTATGCTTATTGTAGATCAACATAATTTTTATATTTTTTATTTAACTGCGCTTCAACGGCTAAAACAGTCCAGGTCTTTTTAGGGACAAGTTTTAGGAATTATGTCTTCATTTTAATACAGTGGAAAAAATAGTTTAATAAACTTTTTCCCAGTTTTTCTTGGTTACATTTATTTATTCAGGCTCTGATTTAAGTGTCAAATATTTTTTCAACGGCCAAATTGTGTCATGTGGCAAACATTATGATTAGTTATATATACACACACGTGTTAGTGTGGTCCTATTTAACAGTAAAGTCTATCTGGTTAGCACATTTTGATATGCTGTAAATTATTCAAAGATTTAATATAATACCTCACTTACATTCATGTTAGGCCTTATTATTTATTATTTTCTAAATTTGATGCCTCTTTTTATTCATTATTGCTACATGTAATTACAATTCTCAAACGAGTAATGAAGAGAAACTCTCAGTTGTAATTTATAAGTTTTGAATATCTTTTTTAGTCAATTTTATTTTATTTATGAACATATGTAAGTTGTAGCTTTTGCATAAGAGTTTTCACGCTAGCAATTTTGGCATGTCGGGTCATTTGAGTCATCTATCCCCGGAAATGGAACAATATGGAATTCTGGATGATCTAACACAGCGACATATCTATGACCTTCACATGACCTCTGCTGGCTTGATTCATTTTCTCATAATCGTTTCCTGTATTGCTCCTTGTATCGTGTGTTAGAATGTAAAACGTGTATACATCCTCTATATATTACAGTTTTCCACAAAGCATATATAAGTACTGTATCCCAAAAGTAACAATTCAAACAAATTTACTTTACGCAATGAGTTTAGTTTCCAGATGCTTTAGACATAGGCAATTACAATTATAAGATTGTCACATGGTGGTTGTTAAAATCAGGCATTGCTCAATCGTGCTCTCTCACTTGGGAAAGTTTGTTTGTGTTTCATGGTGTTTATATGGTGAATTAGAATGTAGTGAATAAAATGACTATGTTATGCTCTAAGTTTCTCTAAGTTTTTGTGATAAATTCCCTCCAGGAGCTTCTGCTGAGTAATATAGGTGTAATAGTACAATGTATTCTGCCTCATTGCTCAGAGAGCGGTACTGTTGAGAAATAAGCTCCCATTTAGAATGCCTGTCACAGATAGTGTTGTAAAATATTTTACATACAGATTTGAACCGCCTGAAAACATATTATAGGCGTTTCTTAAGCTTCTGTAAACAGGTGGTTTTTAGGTTGTATAATTTTTATCCTGGATTGATGTTTTGTTTATAAAGAGCTAAAGTTTCTCTAAGCTCCTTTCTTGTTGATGGAGACAAAACGTGTTAGCTGATAAGTTGAATAAAACTGATGTGTCTGTGTTTGGAATCATATGAACTGCGTAGACCCAGTAAAACCCTTATCACTCTTGAGAACTCTTATCATTCGACAGCAGGATTCACAAAAAAGACTGCTTTTAACCTTAATTCTGTGATTCAGATGACAGAGTTTAATGTAAGTCTTAGACACTTATTTCAACACAACTTTCATCAGATATTTTATAGTTGGAAGTGGGTTATTATAGCTTCCTGTTCCATGGTCTTGTGTGACATATTGCTTCTAAAGTTTTGGACGTCCTTAAATTTCCAGTAAAGTTGCCAGTAATACCCATTGAGACTGACAACATTTGAGTACTTGTACATTGTAAAACTCAAATACCGAGCAAAGAAACAGTGATATCAAGCTCTAGCCTTCAAAGAGGAATGTTGAGAAGGGGTTTAAAAGTAGCTCATTAATTGGTCTAATTTACATGTAGTCTGTTGACGTTAATTTACCCTCAGACATAACTCTGTTGGTAAATCTGTAACCTTGGCCTCAATTTACAGCCAGATGGATTAAACTCTGTGCTCTAAGAGTGCTATGTTTGATGCTTAGTCATGCTGGGATTACAATCAATTAATCAATCAACAGGTGGACGAAGGTTTATTATTTGTACAAAGATCAACTGCTATTGATATTCTGTATTAGAACCAATGGGATCAGACCATATGCCAATTAGCTATAATTACCTAATTAGGGATTTCAATTAATATGACATCATAAGGTCATGAAGGGCTTTGTCTTTTGCATAAAACTAATTATTGTGGAAAATTATTTGTAGAAATAACAGAATTGCACCAATCACAGAATTGTTTTGACCTTGCTCTTAGCCTTTGACCCCTGGCATTTGTGTATCACATTCCATCAACCAATGGAATGGCTCAAATTTCAACCAATGAGGGCGAAGTTTGATTGAGATATCTGAATTCTGTCAAAACATCCTGTGGTACTAAATTGGTTTGAAACACAATAGTATAATGGGCGTCAAGCTCTAAAAAGGGTCCCCAGAAAAATAAACAGAGTTTGGTTTGTGTTAAATTAAACTTAATACTGTGCATGACATAGGATGTAAATGTGTGTAAAATATGGTGTATTTTACTCGAAAGTTGTCAAAATGTAGGATCCCATTCTTTTTGTGAAGAACAAATACCGTCAGAAACAAACCATAAAACAAACATTTTAAAAAGCAATTTATTTATTGGGGTCATTTTAGTTTTATATTTGATGTTATGTCTTGTGGATCTACCACTTGACTCGGATAAACCTATGTATCTTTACTAAGTTTCTTTTAACTAATATTTGCATCTATAGAACTACTTCCTGTTATTCCAAAACAAATATAAGATCTAATAAAGATCCCGATTTAATTGGCCAACGACCTGAAATGATTTCAATAGTCAAATACACGCAAGTTACATTAAAATAGTTGGAGGTATTAGGTAATAGAGATATAAAATTTAATGACCTGTTTTTTTAGTAATCAGTTTACATAGCACCATATTTTTAGTAGTATTTTATCTGCTAGGCTTGTAAAATTCTTTCTAACCTACCGACCTCCATATGTTCAAGTTGTGGTAAAAGCCCTTGAGATCGGACCTAGTAGAAGTATACTTGGAAGCCTAATTACTATTGTGACATATTGGATTCATTATGACTTTTCAGCTTGTTACGCTGCAGTAAAAAAAAAATTTATAAGAGCATAAAAAGACAGCTAGGAATCTATTGCCAGATTTTGCAGTGGACTTTAATCTAGTGCCGGATATATTTGTGGTTATGTTTTTAATATTTCCTGTTCTAAACATGTTGTGTCAATCATCACAGCAAAACTGTAAAAAATAAACCTCACAACGAAATCCAGACAGTATTGCTGAAAGTATGGCTACTTTTACTAACCTTAGGACAACTTTGTTAAAAAAAGAAAAAAGTTAAGAAACAAGTTCAGGGCATTTTAGTATTTTTTACCAATTCTAAAGTGAAGATTTGTGTGTGTCAGTATTAAGAGATAGCACTAGGATTTCAGTTGGATGAATGATGAATTTTTCTTTCATTGTTTTTTTTTATCAATAAAGTTCATCAATTTAGGATATACAAGAAGTCAAACCACATAACTTTCTAGGAGTCATGTAACCTGCAGACTAAATGTTGCAATCTATAATAAATATTTTTGAGGTTCCATGCTTTATAAAAAAAACCTTCTGTACTAGAAAGTGGAAGAAGATTTTATTCTGTTGTTCTCTGGGCTCAGAAGCAACATGAAATAGATCTTTTGTGGCAGCTTTGTTTTGTAATTGTCAGAAAACAAGTCTTATAATATCTTTTTGTTGTTTGTTCATTCTTATTTACATTGCAGGTTTTTTGGTTTTTTTGTGTGTGTGTGTGTGGGGAGGGGGGGTCGAATCTGAAAAGCATTTAGTATTTATCTTGTTTTTCTAAAAGGCTTGAAAAGTTCTGATTGATTCATTTCGTTTGGTTTCAGGAACATTTTAATTACTACGCATACGATGAATTATTAGGTCCTATTGTATTATCTTATAAGGAAGAGAACTTAGGCTCTCAGGAACACACCAGAATTATTGTCAGGTAAGTCAGTCTCTCTGTGGGTGGTTAGGGGGGTGGGAGGACTTCTGGTGCTCTCAGCGATAATTAGAGGCAGCGCAGCGTGCCCTGGTGCATTAAACCCCAATGAAATAAATAAAACAAAATGGCAACATGAAGTCAATATGTTTGTGATGTCTTTGTAGCAGTATTTTTAATTTTTAAATTTTTTCATATTTAATTTTGAATATACATAACACATTATAAGTAAATTATATTTTACTGTTCTTCTGAAGCACTGATAACTTAATTTTGTAAATTAATTCAACAACAGTAACTTTCCGTTTGTGAAAATTTTTCTTTTTCATATTTTGTGATGAATTATTTTACCTGTTTTTGTTGTAATTGAAGATTAAAATAATGAATATTCATGGAACAGCTTATATCATGATTTGATCAAATTGAACTAACAAAAGTTTTATTAACATTTGTCTGAGTTATTAAGGTTTAAGAAGTGTTTTTTGTATAAAATATATCATGTTTGTATTTGTTTTAGAAGTGTTTTTGTATAAATTATTTGTATTTGTTGTACTCTGATTTATTCAGGACAAGGTGTTGTACACGACATGAAACAGTTCCATCCTGCAGACTGGGGGATTCACCCGGTCCTGCTAAAATGGCTAAGGTGAGTTTAAGTCTGTTTACTGTTATAACTTATTTTCTGAATAGTGTGAGTGGACATAGATTGTTACAATTAAAAAAAGGGTATCTAAATGTTTATTGCTTTAAGAAAATCACTTTGTTTTATCCAAGAAATCTAAGCTTTTATGTATTTGAATGAAAGCCAATTTAGATATAACATGTATGTGTAAAGGGAGGTAATTTAAAGTTTAACTAAAGGGGGATAATTCATGATATGTTTTAAACATATTTTGATCATTCGCTTTGAGTTTTATTAGGGTCATATTTATCATTGTAAAATATCTGAAGCTTAGACAATTGTATCTACCATGGTCTTGTTTATTTCATGATCTTTATTTTCTTCTTCAGCTTCTGTCCGAGGATATAACGACAGACAGGTTTCAACCAGTATTGTCAACAAAGGTATTTGCCTGTTAATTTGATATAACTGTGATTTGTTAAAAGAGATGTAACTGTAATGTATTTTTAAAAATGTAGATAAAGATGTATTTTTAATTCTCCTTATTAATGAATATAAAGACATAGAGAAAGGCAAAGAGCATGGTATTTAGCCTAAGCTCCTAATGTGTTAGCATAAAATTGTCTTAAACATTAATGTGGGTTTACACTCACAAAACCTTTTTGTCATTCTGAAAACATTGATTATTTTTTATGCTGTAACTTCTGAACCTTTATTGAAACCCATGAAAATATGTTAACTGTCAAATTTTGTCTGCATATTTTCAGGGATCAGAGATGGTAGTTAGCTATGATGAACATGTTTTAACAACACATTTTAAATTTGGAGTTATTTACCAAAGATTTGGACAGGTGAGGGGCTTCTTTTATCAGTGTTTTTTATACAATGACTGGCAACAAGTCTTATTTAAGACATTTAAACGTTTTGTTGTGGATTCTAAACTAAATGGGGCCAGCAGTAAATGGCTCCGTTGTAAGCGTGTCAGACTACTGTTCCTTCTTCTATCTACCGATCCCAAGAGGCCCGCGGCCGTGGCTTAGTGGTAGTGTGTGCGCCTACTAATCCTACTTTGATTCACTGTTCATGGGATCGAGTCCATCTGTAGACCATCAGGTATATGAGTGAGTCACATGATGTGGCTCCGGCAATCAAGGGGGTGGTTTTTACGAGGTTTCCTCTTCTTTTTCCACCATAATTAGGCAAGGAGCAGTATGAAGTGGACAATCCATGGTCATATAAGTGAAATACCCTTGAGTACGACAATACACCCCAATCAAACAAACAAACCGATCACAGGTTCAAGTCCCCCCATGGACCTCACCTATATGATGTTGTCACATGAGGTGAATCTGTTGCTGGTTGTTGTTGTTGTTACTGTATGATATTTCCTCTCGGGTTTTACATCCCATTTAAGTAATGCAGAGTATGAAGTGGACAATCTGTTGTCCTACAAGTGAAATACCCTTGAGTAGGACGTTAAACCCTAATCAATCAAACAATAACATAACAGTAACAGGACATGTACATGTATGTCCCGTTATAGCTTTTCATAAAACCAAAATGTAAGATGGGATTATTGGACTTAGATTTGATCCAGAAAAGCCTATTACATGTTACAGACCAAAGAGGAAGATTTATTTGGGAATGTTTCTCACAGTCCTGCCATGGAGGAATTCCTCAATCTCATTGGAGAGGAAGTTCAGTTACAAGATTTCAAAAAGTAAGAACTCTAATTTAAAAGTACCACTTCAAGTTAAATTTAAATCTAAAAATTTAACAAATGTTAAGGACGGGAATCTTTCTATTTTATTTTTGGTCCAGCCTCGGATCACTAAACTTATCAAGATCACTGCCCCTCTGATCATAGCACTGTCTGTAGTGCTAATCAAGGGCTGTTTCTATTTTCTTTTACAAAAAGCAAATTATGGGGATGAATGTATGTGTATGTAGAGATACATATTTGTTTAACTCCAGTATTCTTTTTACTTCAGCAACAAGGGAATGATGAATGGAAACTAATGTTAATAAAATGAATCTTACATTTCTTTGCGTCTTTCGCTCTTATTAAAGTGTTTGATTATCTTGTTTCTGAGCAGATTCCGCGGTGGTTTAGACACAACGTATGGGCAGACAGGAGAGACCTCAATATACACAGAATGTCAGGGAAAAGAGATAATGTTTCATGTATCAACGTTATTGCCATTTACAGACGGGGACCCTCAACAGGTGGGTGATTCCGTATAAACGTCCACCTCATCCAAACACACACACACACATCTTTTATACCTGTAAATCTAATAAAATCCAGCCAGGCTTATAAAACACAAGTAGTGTTATTCCAAAAAGATAACTTCATTTTACTCAATATTTCAGCATTTATTATGCCATCATCAGGAGATAATTACAACATGGTCAACAACACACTTATGTACAGGTTATGAACAGATCATACAAATACAACTAGAAAAACAAACCAAATAGAATATACATTATAAGACATGCTAATTAATTGGTTTTAGCATCTAGCATTGTTATGTGTATCAGTGCTTTTCTTCAAATCACCCATCTCGTGAGTGAAATAAACCTATAGTATTTCTTTACCCAATCAAGAAGAAACAGTCTCTGTCAATAAAAAAAAAGTGGGTGGCTGGAGGGAGTTTCCTGTCTCTCTCAGAGTTTAAGGGGATCAGGAAGCTGATCTGTTTGTGATGTCTTTCTATTGAGTCATGTGATAGTCCTGTCTTGTCTTTGTTTGTTGCCAGTGGCATCAAGGGTGGTTTCCTTCTCCCATTGAGCTTGCACCCCATCATGTGAGTGAAATAACCTTAAGTACGGTTTTAAACTCCAATGAAACAAACTTTAAAAAAAGGGAAATATTTGCCAAAGAAGTAAGTGTCTGATTGCTGATATACACATCTGTTTTATGTGTATCATGTCCTCCAGTCTAGCTGGCTTACGGTTCTATGAGTGAATTACATGTACCTCAAGTATATTGTGAAATCCAAATCAAGCAAATAAACACACCATTCACATAAACTAAGACCTATTTTGTTTTCTTTCACCAATAGTTGCAGAGAAAACGCCATATTGGAAATGACATAGTTGCCATAGTATTCCAGGAGAGTAACACCCCCTTTGTTCCGGACATGATAGCCTCGCACTTTCTTCACGCTTATATTGTTATACAGCCCATAGACCCAAATACTGATGACACTAAATATAAGGTAAAGTATGATGTCTAATAAATCCCATCCTGTCAATTGTTCTCACATCCTGCCGAGTGTACTTGCATGGTGCCAATTCTTCTCTTATCCTGCCAATGGTACCACATCCTGCCAATGGTACTTGCCTCTTGTAAGAGAGAACACATCCTATAATTTGTCCCTGTAACTAAGGGCAGTTTGTTTGAAGAGTAGCAATGCTGTCTTTACTTAGCACTGGAGGAAAATTAACATTCCAACATTATGGAAACGCTTCACATATTGGTTGTGCTGGTGCAAATTATTATTGGAATACATCGCCGTCATATAGATGAAGTATGATGTAAATCACCAATCAATCCCATAATTTGTACTTCCTTCCAGTTATACCACATCCCACCACTTGTACTCACATACCGTTAAAGATAATCACCATCTCCCAATGTTAATCTCATCCTGCCGGTGGCTCACACAAGTAATCAAGTCCTGTTCAAAACACTAAAAATTTAAGGCCCCTTCATCAAATTTGGATTGATCTTAAGATGTGGAAGTTCCTTTTGGCTGTGTTCTTACTTAGAAGGTATACTTTATCAATATATTTATAATATAATTACAAAATGCTCGTCTCCGATCAGCTGAAATATTAATGAATTTCTAATTGTTGTTGTTGTTCATCAGGTTTCAGTGGCAGCCAGGGATGATGTTCCGTTCTTTGGACCAACGCTTCCTTCCCCAGCTATATTCGAAAAGGTTCGCTTTTATAATAATTTCTGATCTCAACAGTTTATAACAGTTCGTAATTGTTAATTTTTTTACACTGGAAATTTAATCTGAATAACAATTCATTGGTAAATGCATTTTTAAATTTCAGAAACTTTAATATAACTTTTTTTATCATGTCTAAACTTTGTGGATAGATATTTTGCTTCTTTTGTATTATGACCACCTCTGCCTCCAGCTGTATGATTCAAGAACAGTTATACTGTTTTTATGAAGCGCTCCAGGAACATTAATTTTCCAACAGAACAAAACAATTTACATTTAATGTTTGTGTTGGTATGGCTATATACTGTTCATCTACATTGTTGTCATGTATGGAATACTGTTAAGCACCAATCGTCACTGTGTCAGGACTTTGTACTTGAGAAGAATTTTTTTTATGTTTGTTGTTAAAATGGTTGTCAATTTGTTTGTTACAGGGGTCAGAATTCCGAGATTTTCTCTTGACCAAACTGATCAATGCTGAGACTGCCTGTTATAAGGCAGACCAGTTCGCCAAACTTGAGGTCAGTTCTCGTTTGTTTTTCTTTGAAGCTCTCTAGCTAAGCAAGCAGGTGGTTGTGAGGGAGCTTATTGTTGCCCTGGTGTTCTCTAAGCTAAGGGGCAGCCAGAAGCGGATCTGTTTTTGTGTCTTGTGATTGTTTGGTGCCAGGGAAGTCAAGAGGTATCCTCTTAGTGTTCGGAACCCTCTGGCTAAGGGCAGTTTATTTGAGGAGAAGCGATATTGTCTTTACTTAGCATTGGACAAAAATGAACTTTCCAACATTATGAAAACTCTTGACATCTTCGTTGTGCTAGTGTCAATTATTGTTGGAATACACCGCTGTCATATAAGTGAAATACCTTTAAGCACGGCGTCAAACACCAATCAATCAATCAATCAATCAATCCTCTTTGGTGTTCCATCGTATTGAAATCATGCACACAAAAAAATGGATGATCTGTCATCATGTAAGTGAAATACTTTTGAGTACGACCTTATACCACAATCAAATAAATAAGCAAATTAAATACAGGAATTATTATTATTATATGACTCTTCAGTGTCTTTATTTGTTATGTTAATGTGTGTGTGAAATATAATACAAATTTTCCCCTGACGTTTGAATGACAGTTTGTTGTAATACATGTACATCAACGTTCATATTGACAATGATGTGTTTGTTTTAAGGAAAGGACGCGGGCGGCTTTATTGGAGTCCTTACATCAAGATCTACACAAGAAAAACATAGAACTGAACATTGAAATGTTCGTACCAATGCCTATCTCTGGCACAAAACAAGAGACTAGTAAACTGTTTGATAGCTTTAAGCGGGCAATTAGCGGCAAACCTCGTACCCAGTCGACAGATGTGGTGTACCAACCGACCTCGAGAAGAACGAATGGTATCTCCTTAACACTGCCCCCTGTTGGTGAGGATGAGAAACTTCAAATAAATGTAAGTCTTAAGGTTTGCAACAAAACTAAGAAGGAAGGTTTCTATCATTGTTAATTAAAAGGAGTAAAGCACAATAGAGATAAAAAAATTATGAAAATTTCATTTATTCATTTTTAAAAAAATTAAGACCATATCTTTAAAACCCTTTGTTTTATTCCAGGGCAAGAAATCCCCAAGTATTGGCAGCAAAACATTCCCTCGTAACTCCTCCAGTAGCTTCGATTCCAAAAAACATCGAGATAAAGGGTGAGTTTGTCAGCCCTCAGTGGATTCAAATCAAACAGGGTCTTAAAGAGTTCTTTATGTTCATTATTGGTTGCTGTGATGTTTAACATTGTGCTTACAGTCATTTTACTTCTATGATATATGGTGGAGGGTTGGGAGGGAGCTTCTTGTTGCCCCGGTGCTCTCTGAGCTAAGGGGCAACATTAAGCTGATCTGTTCATGATGGCTTTGTATTCTGTCCTATGATTGTCCTGTTTTTGTCCTTGTTTGTTGCCAGTG
>JAQQZZ010016515.1:0-11335 GCA_030265115.1 Mopalia vespertina | reverse complement strand
GATCTCCAAGAGTTCGTAAAGGCATACAGATGATCTCCAAGAGTTTTTAAAGGCATACAGATGATCTGCAGGAGTTCATAAAGGCATACAGATGATCTCCAAGAGTTCGTAAAGGCATACAGATGATCTCCAGGAGTTCGTAAAGGTGTACAGATGATCTCCAAGAGTTCGTAAAGGCATACGGATGATCTCCAAGTGTTCGTAAAGGCATACAGATGATCTCCAAGAGTTCGTAAAGGCATAAAGATGATCTCCAAGAGTTCGTAAAGGCATACAGATGATCTCCAAGAGTTTTTAAAGGCATACAGATGATCTGCAGGAGTTCGTAAAGGCATACAGATGATCTCCAAGTGTTCGTAAAGGCATACAGATGATCTCCAGGAGTTCGTAAAGGCATAAAGATGATCTCCAAGAGTTCGTAAAGACATACAGATGATCTCCAAGAGTTCCTAAAGGCATACAGATGATCTACAGGAGTTCGTAAAGGCATACAGATGATCTCCAAGAGTTCGTTAAGGCATACAGATGATCTCCAAGAGTTCGTAAAGGCGTACAGAGGATCTCCACGAGTTCGTAAAGGCATACAGATGATCTCCAAGAATTCATAAAGGCATACAGATGATCTCCAAGAATTCGTAAAGGCGTACAGATGATCTCCACGAGTTCGTAAAGTCATACAGATGATCTCCAGGAGTTCGTAAAAGCGTACAGATGATCTCCAAGAATTCGTAAAGGCATACAGATGATCTCCAGAAGTTCGTAAAGGCATACAGATGATCTCCAAGAGTTCGTAAAGGCATACAGATGATCTCCAAGAGTTCCTAAAGGCATACAGATGATTTCCAAGAGTTCGTAAAGGCATACAGATGATCTCCAGGAGTTCATAAAGGGGTACAGATGATCTCCAAGAGTTTGTAAAGGCATACAGATGATCTCCAAGAGTTCGTAAAGGCATACATATGATCTTCAAGAGTTCGCAAAGGCATACAGATGATCTCCAAGAGTTCCTAAAGTCATACAGATGATCTCCAAGAGTTCGTTAAGGCATACAGATGATCTCCAAGAGTTCGTAAAGGCATACAGATGATCTCCAAGTGTACGTAAAGGCATACAGATGATCTCCAATAGAACGGTTTTACGCCATAATTCACCCAGACGACGTGCCAGGCCAAGACAATTCAAGATGGTAAAAGACAACTATTGGAGAGACTGCAACCATAGAACTCACCCCAAAAGATAAATTTCCGTTTTCTTAAGTGTTCATCTATTGCTCCAACTGTCTAACGTATTAACTATTCAGTTACCAATTCAGATTTTTAACAAAAAGCTTTTAACGGTTGCCATTTGTTTCCGAACACATTCCGGAACACTCCTATCTGGTAACAGCTATATTTCGAAAAGTTTATCATAAATGTTTGAGTTTCCATAATTTATAATGCAAGTCTACGAATTATCCCTATTCACCAATTCAACTGTGCTTTTTCGCACTGGCATAAACAATACTTACACGCATATCGAAGTCTTCCTATTGACCTATTCGTTTCTGCTTTTCGAATAATGTCCGCTATCATACCAGTTCCAGTCAATAAAATGGAAAATACAACAAATTTGGAACCTTCGTGGATCGTAGCCACATCCTTGTTAATGCATTCTCCTGTCAAATAAATAATTGTTGATATATTTGGGTTTCATTATGACACTGGGTTATGCATAGTCTCCAGTTCACTAATCTGTTTATGAAACAAATACAAGTAAACCTTTCGCTCCTTATCTTCGCTTAGCATTTTATAAAATGCAATTATTATTAACTTGCAACTTATTAATCAACAAACAGGTAAGTGAATTATACTACACTGTCACATGGGTGAAATGAATAAACCAAATATATAATAAAAATTTAAATATTCATCTCAAGTCTCTATAGGACGTTTCTTTTCCGAACATCCTACAATCATGCAGAAGCAATGTAAAGTTGTCCTTCAGGGGAAACCCCCTTGAACCCTTGAACCACGGGAAATTTAGGATTTGAAGTTATGCAAGTATTATAAGTTTTCTTCTTATCAGCATGATAGCAACTTGAGGACAGTTATGTTTGTTTGGTTGATTGGAAGTATTTAATGTTATTTCACTGGTATGACGATGAGCCGGGCTAGTGAGTGAGGGAAACCTCCCTCGAAACCCCTGACAATAAACAAGGACAAGACGGGACAATCACAGTAGGATATACACAGATTTCACAAGCAGATCGGCTTCCCGTTACCCCCTTTAACTCTGAGATTACCAAGACAACAGGAAGCTCCCTCCCATCAACCGCCTGACAGAAAGTACCCTACATATTTAAACTTCTGTTTTATTTAGACAAAGTCAAGGCTTATTAAATCGTACTTATAGATGCCCCAGACTCACCTAGTATAATTAATAGAATAGCTGTTGTTTTATCCTTTGTAGTATTGACCGCGTCTACTATTCCATCCCCGGTACCTGAGAAAACAGCAGATACAAATAGGTTAGGATCCAGTCTTTCACTTATTCAATCGCAATGGGTGAAGTCTGACATGCTTTTATATAGTAAATGATGTGACATGTCACTGTGTGAACACTATCAAAAGAAGCGATCTCACGGCTACAACAAGATCTCGCAAATCACGGGATGTTCACACGGTCATAAATATCAGGGGAATTACAGATCTTGACTTAAGAAGTCCGGGAAATTAAAGGAAAGACAACTGTTTTTCGACCTGAACTTATGATTTTTATCGCATATTTTCAAAGACAAACAACTGTATTGCACTTGCATTCAAGTAAGCATAGCCGTTAATTAGTTAATTTAACAGACGGGACTGACATCGTTGTTCGAAAACACGGTCGGTCAGCAGTGTGTCCGTTTGCTTATGGATGTATTGGAGGGCATCTATAACAACACGGAGTATACACAAGCTTGGTCATCCAAGCGCAATGTTAATCTGTTGTATACATATCAAAAATAGTTCTTTGTTTAACACATACGCTTAGCATGTTTTCAGCTGACATGCAGTTTTAAAAAATCCTTTTTTTAGTAACAGGTTGATATCTAATTGTTTCGCTTGGGGACGGAACCCTCACTTTCGGCGTTATATGAAAGCATCCACCAGTGCAGGCAAGAGGGGACAGCCATGACTAGATGATATAACGACCGTGTTTTGGAACAATGACGTCAGTTCAGCTTTTTAAATAAGGTAATTAGTGGCTATGCTAATTCGAATGCAAGTGCAATACAGATGGTTATCTTTGAAAATATGCAATAAAAATAGTAAGTATAGGTCGAACAGTTATCTTTCCCTTTAAGTTGTATTTAAGACAGCAGAAGTTAAAGGTGATAAATTTATGGACTTGCTTGTTACGTCATTTCCTGACAAACTGCAAGTCAAATGGCACTAACATCCTGATGACGACGCGAGAAAAAGACAACACTTGAATATAAAGTGCAGCAAACTTATTAGGGTTATTATTACCATGAGGATGTGGAATAAGTTCTTTAACTAAGTGGCATTTAGATGTTAGATCACATAAAACCCCTAAGAGTTTCATATGGATAACAACGTCTTCGTTTGCTGGTCACATGGTTTCAATCCCATTCCACAGATCGGTTTTGATGTGACATTCTTACTGGTTTTAATTATAACCAGGCAAGCCTAAATAGACTCGATAATCTTCGTGCAAACATAATTGACACCATGCAAGTCTTTTCATAATGTTAGAAAGTTAATATTCCTCCAGTGCTATGTGAAGACAGCATTGCTACTCTTCAAACAAACTACCCTTAGCCAGAGGGCTCCTCCAGTGCTATGTGAAGACAGCATTGCTACTCTTCAAACAAACTACCCTTAGCCAGAGGGCATAAATCCCCAAGAAATAGGTTAAATAACACATATTATATGTACCAGTTGGAATGATTCCCACCGGAGTGTGAAATTCGGGCAGTTCTATGTCCGCATCATTCACATCCTGCCCTTGTTCAGCGATAGCTCTCTGTGCCAGACCGCTCACAACCTCAGCGTATGTACCATCACCTCCAACTGACACGATACTATATAGAGGGAGGAAAATATTCAGTTATTTAAAGCCGAATTTCTAAATTAACTTTTATTTTTTAATTAGTTTCCACTGCTGGTAAGTGCGCTTACTAATCCTGCTTAGATGTACCGTTCACTGGATTGAGTCCGCCTGTCGACCATCAGGTATATGAGCGATTCACACGTTGTGGCTCCGGCAATCGTGGGGGTGGTTTTTACGAGGTTTCCTCCCGGTTTTCCACTGTAATAAGGCAAGGTGCAATGTGAAAATGACAATCCGTCGTCATATAAGTGAAATACCCTTGAGTACGACGTTAAACCTCAATCAAACAAACACTGCTGGTAAGGTAGGTTCTCGTCATAGTAATTTTACTCCTTTGCCTTTTTAGACTGATCTATCTTTGTGAGATAGAGCTTTTGCGCTTGACTAAATGAACCCGGGCATAAACATAAAAATTATTATCCACTATTTGAACATGAATGAAATCATGCTTCCAATCAAATCCAAAATGAGTATTCAACTTTTAAACGTCTAGCTAGAAAACAAATAGTAGAAAACATAGATTGTCCTCGGAAGTGGAATGAACTACGTGAAATCTCAAGGATCACATGACCTCATCATTCTGGGTGCAATGACGTAACTATAACGTTACCGATATACAGAACAATATGGACTTGGGACCAATTTTAAAAAATGTCAAGAAACTATCGTACGATCTTTCGTGGACCCAACGTTTCTGACGTCAAGGAACCTAGCTCTTTGTTATATTATAATGACAGATCCCAATTTATGGGACAAGAAAATACAGGATATATAATTTAGATCCGATTTAAGAGCTTTGAACAACCGACCCTTGCATTTCTCTTTAGCAAGAGTGTAGTATATTTGTGTCCATTCAACTCAGAGCGTTTTGCTACAGACACGGGAAGAGCCGAGTGATATTTCCCTATCTCCGAGAGACAGTTCCCAGTGTCATTAACATTGTGAGTGGAACATCCGTGGCACAGGGATGCGTTTATCCCATGCATAGTCACACCAGCACCATAACATTCATCAACTCACACACTGGCATAAACTCTGCTCTATATTCAACCACTCGTGGCAAATAACCTATTAGACCCTAGCCGAGGAAAAAAGAACTCTATTTGTTAGCGCTGGTGTTGATGCTTCAAGCCTGCCACCAACCATTTTCCTACCATTAGTCCATTATATTGTTACGTTTTCGACCACGGAACAATGGAATTGGACAGTCAAACTACCAATTACACAATAAGTGAAAGCGAAGTTCAAGTGAAACAATACTCTTCTCAAGCTTTATATATTGTCCGAGTGTATTTTATACTCACACAATGTTAAAAACCAAGGAAAAGAGGACGCGCCACAACAAAACAAGGAATGTGGAAACGAGAATCTGAACTGAAAAGACCCGGGAAAGCGTAACAGAATAAATCAACGGACAAGTTTATTGTCAATTTACGTTACAATATCCATTAAAATGAAATTACACCTTTATAAACGAGCTGTTGTTTTTAAAATTTAAAATCATGACGTACCCATCTATTTTTGATAAATCGTAAGTCGCTAAAATTTCTTCTGTATGATGACAATGCGTTGTTTCTGAAACAAAAAAATAATGGCTACTTTCAACTTCAGGCGCATTTTGTAACCATCAAGTAAAATCTAGCTTCTCAACGCAGACTGGGAACTTTGGGATAAACCCGCGCCATCAGTATTTTACTAGGCAGTCACGAGACGGCGCCCGACTTTTAGGCATAATTAAAAAAAATACAGCTGCTTAAAAATGTGAAAATGTGTAATGTGGGTAAACCTTTAATGGAAACAAATTTTGGTTTAAGAATAATGGAATTTGTTAGTATCTTTAAAAGGGAATTGCATTGGTCTACAGCTGCATGACATTACAGCATAGTCCCGGAGTATTTCTACAGCTGTAATTTGTCTGACTACGACCGCCCAATTTACGCCATTTTATCGAATATCACTACATTCAAAATGGTCCTGGTTTATGACCAAGCGGGCTGTACGTAAGGTATGGAGGCAACACCGCTTCCGTTTGTAATCAAATGCTTCCGGCGATGGACCCTAGCACAAAAATAGTGTCCATTCGGGAATGGTTTATTCTGACAGAACTGTTCATTTGTTAATATATAAGTTTGAGTTCATATACGCACAGGTATTTCACTGAGATGAGCAAAATGTTTCTTACTTCTCCCTGCTTCGTTATCAAACTGACAGCGACCCCTCGACATTAAATACCTCATCACTCAAGGCAGTTTGACTTGCTCCGAAAATACTGCCCTGAGCCAAAAACACTGATCCCTAATTCGTAAAGCTAATAAGTATTTATTAAAATCAAGAATTTCAAACAACATTTTAAATACTTGAACGACATTTATGATTTTTTTATGATCTTAAATGAAAGATAACAAGTGACACTTGAAACATGTAAACTTAATTATTTCACACTTTACTTGTTTCAAGATATAAGGAAAGGGGGACATTTGGTTACATATTGCTTAAAGCGATACTCCTCTCTGCTATAAAATGCATATAGGCCTATGTAAAATGAGCATCATTTTTTGTGTTGAATTATGCTCTCTAAATTACTAATCGAGCTATATTCATTTTATAATTGGATCTTAAACATTGGGTATTGCTTAAAGTACAGTCAAATTCATCCACGCGGCCATGTCTTGCTACTTTAATCACTAAACAGAAGAGCTCCACAAATATTGAAAAATCAAATGTCTTTCTTGTCACACTAAGGGGCCTACTTCATGATACCTATAGAGTCAACTGTTTATAGTACAGTTTACTGTTCACAGTTAACACATGTTATTAACCTGTAACACACAAGAGTGTAAGTCGTGTGACATCATGAATAGGGTTGGCCACGCCCAAAATGTCAGCTACCAGTGGTCGTAGGTAGGTATACTTGTAACCCTCAGGCGATTTTATAAGATGAAGAAACGACATCATATTTAAGTATGTTTAATGGGAACCTTTCAAGGGATATAGGGGTTATTGCAGCCAGGAGCATCGCTTTAACTTCTGCATATTTGTTATTTCCAGAACTGCGGCTGGATTTAGTGGATGGTGGGCAAAATTACGGCCGTGTTCAGATCACCTACGACGGTGCAACGGGAACGGTATGCGACGGAAGCTTCTCGTCTAACGACGCTAAAGTAATCTGTCGTGCACGTAACTACACGGATGGCACCTACTTCGGACAATCGTATTACGGACCTGGCACTGGGACCGTTTGGATGAACAAATTAATTTGTGATGGGACAGAGAAGTCGATATTTCAGTGTAAAAATGCTGGCTGGAACGTTTACCAGAATACATCATGTAGCAACCATTCCAAGGATGCCTCAGTTTATTGTCACGGACCAGGTGAAAATCAATTTAATCCCTTTTTCTTAAGGAAGGAAACTCTGTTATTGAGTCTTGTGGCAACAATTTAGGCCATTTTTATAACTTAACACTTGCAAGCCTTCTGATGTGAGGTGTGCTGTCAGAATTTGTCTGCTCACTTATCCTACTTTGATGTACTATCTATGTGTTCGTGTCCGCCTGTTGACCATCAGATATATGATTGAATCACATGATGTGCCTCCAGCAATAGAGGGGTTGGTTTTCACGAGGTTTCCTCTCGATTTTCCACCATATTTAAGCAAGGAATAATGTGAAGTGGAAAATCTGTCGTCGTATAAGTGGAAAAACCTTTAAGTATGATGTTAAACCCCACTCAAACAAACAAATAATTTTTTTGTTTTTACCTTATTCTTACATTTTTTCCAGTTCGTCTTTATCGTGGAGATGTAAACCATGGTATCGTGCAGGTGTTTGTGAACAATCGGTGGTCTACCATGTGCCAGACAGGATTTAAGGAAACCAATGCCCAAGTGGTATGCCAGGAACTGGGTTACCAATTCGGCAAAGTTCTGCAGCCAGGGAGTTTTGGTAGAATGAGTACTAGATATATCCGACCCTTCGTGTCCTGCAGTGGCAATGAATCGAGTATTTTAGATTGTCCGTATAGCCGTGGTGTTCCCTGTCAACGGTGGACTACCAGAACGAACTACGCTGCAGTCTCCTGCTATAACAACACAGTCGATGAAGGTATGTTTGTCTCTTTATAAATTGGGCCTCTGGTTAAAGGTAGTATGTTCATGATGCAGTTTCTGTGTTTACTTAACATAGGAGGAACATTATTTTTCCAGCAGAGCAAAACACTAAAGTGCTGTGTTAGTGTTGCCATTAAGTGTTGAAGAACCAGCTGACTGGCTGGTATAAGAGCGAGAAACCCTTGAAATAGATCTCAATTTAAGTTTTTAAAACTCTATCATTATGCACAGCCCTAGAAATTGTTTCCATTGTCTCTGCTGTTACTGGTTCCATAATTTCTTGCCGTTTCTATAGTTTTAATGCCATGCTAGTGTTGCAGTTAAGTGTTGGAGAACCAGCTGACTGGCTGGTATAAAAGGGAGATACAGTTGAAATATATTTTTAAAAATATGCACGTCCCCTCAAAATTTTACATTGTCACCTTTGTTACAGACCCGCCCTCTGACTAAGGGCAGTTTGTTTGAAGAGTAACAATGCTGTCTTCACTTAGCACCGGAGGAAAATTAACTTTCAAACATTATGGAAATGCTTCACATCTTTGTTGTGCTAGTGTCAATTATTGATGGAATACACCACCGTCATATAAGTGAAATACCCTTAAGCATGGTGTAAAACATCAATCAATCAATCAGTTTGTTGCAGATTCCATAATTTCCTGCAGTTTTTATGGAAACTTTAAACAGCTGTGACATGGATGGTCATCACCCATCGCTTGTCAAGTAACATTTAGTTAACCATTAAAGAAAGTTAACCAATAAACAAAATAATGCTCATAGGTAAAATGTTGAAACTTCTTGTTGCAGGCTTGGCCATAAAACTGGACGGAGCTGGGGAAGGTTATGAGACTGTGTCGGGGAGAGTGTTGGTTCGCTACCACAATATCTGGGGGTCAATTTGTAATCTTTACTGGGATGATGTAGATGCTGATGTGGTTTGTCGACAACTGAATTTCACGGGTGGAAAAGCCATGCAGTATCGAGTCTCGTACCAAGGCCCCTATGTTATTTCACAAGTCAAATGCAATGGTAACGAGTCATCCATCTTTGATTGTCCTCGTGGAGAGCAGGCATGTGTGACGACATCCACAAGTAACGAAGCCGGAGTATTGTGTTATAAAACAAAAGGTGTGGTAACACTTTGTCAACTTTGTTTCTAGGTTGATGTTATGTTTGTAACAGACTTTAATAGAAGAATTATACTTAACTTGCTAAGAATTTAGGCTTCCAGTTTAATTAAATTTCATAGTACGTCTGCCAACAAGTGGTACTACTGGTTAACATACAGGGCTATTGAACCACCTTAGAGTACTGATTGAGGCTCAACAAGGGAAACTTTCCAGTTAATGGGGCTATCACAGGGAGGTTTTCCTCCCAGTTAATGGGGATATCACAGGGAAGTTTTCCCCCCAGTTAATGGGGATATCACAGGGAGGTTTTCCCCCCAGTTAATGGGGATATCACAGGGAGGTTTCCCCCCAGTTAATGGGGCTATCACAGGGAGGTTTTCCCCCCAGTTAATGGGGATATCACAGGGAGGTTTTCCCCCCAGTTAATGGGGATATCACGGGGAGGTTTCCCCCCAGTTAATGGGGCTATCACAGGGAGGTTTTCCCCCCAGTTAATGGGGCTATCACGGGGAGGTTTCCCCCCAGTTAATGGGGCTATCACGGGGAGGTTTTCCCCCCAGTTAATGGGGCTATCACGGGGAGGTTTCCCCCCAGTTAATGGGGATATCACGGGGGAGGTTTTCACCCCAGTTAATGGGGATATCACAGGGAGGTTTCCCCCCTAATTCTGAAAAGATACTCTTGAATACACTTGAAATGTTCTTATTCTCAACAGCTAGGATCAATTTCTATCTTGTTTACCTGACAATTTAATTTTCACCTGGGTAATTAATGGATAAAAGAAACAATACTGCTCCAGCAGATTTTATTTGTATAAATGCACATTTTTGGTAAATAATTCCTTATTTCATAAGGGTTAGGATTACGAAAAATCATGAAAATTTGTTTCTGTTGCGTTGACTCTGTTCTTGCCATACTCAGAAAAATCATTGGCCTTTGTCAGAAAAACTATTTTCATGTTGTCCCTGAGACAAACACTATTGGTTAAACCCCAATTAAACAAATAAACAAACTTGCAGGAATATATTAAAAGAGCATGCTGGGAAATAGTGCTTGCGCATGTGACCTAAATAAGTGAATGAAAGTCTATGCGAATTGTTCACTTCCAAGCCAAGCAAAAATTAGACCTATTTGTAGAAGTAGTTCACAAGGATGAAAGTTGTTCATTTTATAGAAACTTTTTCAATTAACAGTGTTTGTAATTTATTTTTGGTTTTGTAGAACCTCAAATCCGATTGGCTGGGGGTTTAGATGACTCGTCAGGACGTGTTGAAGTTATTTATGAAAACACTGTTGGCACCATTTGTAACCAGGGATGGGGATCAAACGACGCCAGTGTTGCCTGTCAAATGCTAGGGTTTGTCGATGGAGAAATTGTCATGTAAGTGTTTTACCAATATCAATTACTTTAGGAGTATTCTAGAGTAGAATGTTTACTGTGTAGACATCCTGTCTTTACATAGCAAGGCAGAACAACCATGAACTGTCTCCAGATAAAGACTGATTCCAAAACCTAGTGCAAGCTGAACTGTAAAAAAGATCATAGATACTTATAAATGTGGGCCGTCCGTCTGTCCGTCCGTCCATCCATCCATCGCTCCATTGCTCCATCCATCCATCCACCCATCCATCCAAACGACCATCCACCCACCCATCCATCCATCCATCCATCCATCCATCCATCCATCCATCCATCCATCCATCCATCCAAACGACCATCCACCCACCCATCCATCCACCCATCCATCCATCCATCCAAACGACCATCCACCCATCCATATATCCATCCATCCACTCACCCACCCACCCATCCATCCAAACAACCATCCACCCATCTATCCATCCATCCACTCACCCATCCACCCACCCACCCAAACGACCATCCATCCATCCATCCATCCAACCATCCATCCATCCATCCATCCATCCATCCATCCATCCACCCACCCATCCCTCCACCCAGCCCTCCATCCATCCATCCCTCCATCCATCCAAACGACCATCCAC
>JAQQZZ010016504.1:0-11335 GCA_030265115.1 Mopalia vespertina | reverse complement strand
CGGCAAAAACTGTCGCCGACGGAAAATCTCTTGCAATTAGTCGCCGACGGAGAATCGCTCGTGTGCGGCAGGCTTAATCGCCGGGATGAATAACAATATCCATTCAGAAATCGTTTAAACCATCTCTGAACATTGTCCGAGGTTACCGATACCAATTCCGTTTAAGATCTATTCAGATTCTCTGGTAGTTTATTTAGAACATGAGACATTTCATCGGTTATAATTCACTCACATCCCCATGACAGTCTGATTATTATTTTGTTTTTAAATATATATTTAAAAAAAAAAATTCTCACACCGGCACACTGATGTCGATTAATTAAAACCAATGAATCCCCTCGTGTTCTAGATAAACTCTCAGGTACAAGTTTCTAAGCACATCTTAATCTTGAGTTGTTATTGGTACCCTACAGAGAGAAGGACATGGCCATGTACATAGTATATAATAAATATGTACCAAACAATATATTCGGTATGGATGAAGAATAAATCAA
Source organism: Mopalia vespertina (assembly GCA_030265115.1). Classification (NCBI taxonomy): domain Eukaryota; kingdom Metazoa; phylum Mollusca; class Polyplacophora; order Chitonida; family Mopaliidae; genus Mopalia; species Mopalia vespertina. The sequence continues at coordinate 10,841 of JAQQZZ010016504.1, read as the reverse complement.
CTTGGTCTTTCAGAGAAATAGAACGTAACGAATGAAGCTGCTCACTGAAGAGAATGGAAGTAACAAGTTGTTTAATCCCGATAAAAGTTTCGCCTTAACCAGTGGGTTCTTTACATTTTTGTTTTTGTATGGTATAATGGGTCTCTGTGATAGAGTAAAAGACAATTTTGGTTCAAGATTTTAATATACCCTGTGTTTATATAGTTATATTGTAATATGTCCCCATAGGTCTCGGTCTCGTAAGGTTTGTTACTCAATTATCTCCCTTTAATCAGTTCAATACTATCGTAAACTACTTCTCCCCCTTATATTTTGACGAGACGTATGCTGGTATGGGGTTATCTGTCTGTCCGTTCACTTTATCCCTTTCAGCCGTTAACTTGAGAACCAATTATGGGTTTATAACTTTAATGTGGCAAAGTGTCGCATGTCTGCGTACAGGTGGCGAAACCTGATCTACATGATATTTCCAGAACTGACCTTGACCCCTATTCGTCAGATTCTAATAAAACTTTGTAGAAATGTACCAAGACGACGATTGAGATCGAACACGCGGTGCAATCTGGTGGCGTTTCTTTCGACCATCTACGTTTTAAATGCCCGGTCATTAACTTGAAAAACTGCAAATCTGTTTCGAACTAAACTTGTTAGGATTATTCCATACGGCAAGACCTCGGATGGCAATGTTTTTGGCCTATGTCCACACACGTGAGGCTCCATTTGATGAATAAGTATAAATTTTGTTTCCAGACCTGGAAAACTACTCCCCAGATATAAATCAAACCTAGTACAAAGATTACATGCAGCTAGTTTATGGTTTATAAGATTGAACTATTTAAAGTGTATGTCCGCTCACCGCCTATATGTGCTGTAGAATTATGTGCAGGGGCTTAACAAGTGTTTGAATAATTGAATAGATAAGCTGCATTTTAAGCAGTTATGATGTGTTCAAGCTTGAATGACGAAGGCTAAAATTTAATAGTATTAACTAAAGCATTTAGCAGCTTCACGAAGGATTACATTAAGACAAAATAAATGTCATTCGCATTGGTGGCAAAAGGTTTATTTAAAACAAAGACCCATCACATATATTCCTTTGTACATCACTGGCACATGTGTGTTAACTTTGTCATAAAAATTCCCTTACCAGTGACTTGATTGAACGTCATCCATTTCCACTGTACATTTGCCCTTTGGATATATAATGGATTATACATCCCAGTTTGCCCAAAAGGCGTTAGCCCCAGCTAACCAAGCTAAGAAGAAGGATAAGTGATCTATGCTTCTTCTTCATGAATCGTTGTTTGACTTGTTTCGATGTGTTTCTTGTTAAAATTTTGCAGCACATTGTTTTTTGAAGTGATCGGATAAGGAAAGACATTTATTTAAAGTCGGGGTTTACCTAAGCACATAACAGTGAAGCCCTCTGGCTAAGGGCATTTTTTTTTTAAAAAGAGAAGCGATGCTGCCTTCACTTAGTACTGGAGGAAAATTAACCTTCCAGCATTATGCTAGTGTCAATTATTGTTGGAATACATCACCATACCGTTAAGCACGGCGTAAAACACCAATCAATCTATCAATAGTTAATAACCGTGTATCTTTCAGGAAGCGATTATTACAGACCAGCGATAGTACTGTTTGTAGTACATGTCTTGCATTTATAATATAGGCATATGAATTAAACTTAAAGCATATGCAAATATATATGATTTAAAATGGAATAAAGTGTTTTTAAATATTTAAAGATTCTCACAATGAATAACATTTACATATTAATAAAGCCAATTTCTCTAGCCAAGAGTTTTATTCCTAGTTACTCTGCATTAGTTGCATCTTCGCGAGCCAAAGTTAAGACATGGATGTATTAACCTTGGCACATTAGACACATTTATCGTGTTATCTGGGATAACCCAATACACGCGACTGTTGTGCAGTATAGCATGATTGAAAAGCTGGATTCCCGGCGATTATAGGTACATGTGCCAATATAAATCCAGCATATGACACTTGATCAGAATACAAATAAGCAGCGTTATGTTGTATGGTCTCCTTATAGGTGTCTTTATAGAGAGATACCATGTGTTTGGATGATGCATTACTTTTGCTCGGAATAAAACTCTTGGCTAGCGAAGATGTATAAAGCATGCATTGTGTATTTTTTATAAATATATATAGGCAGTATATGTATTTTTTAAACGGATAAACTGAGTCATATAGACTTTGGCTTGCACTTACATGTATATGCTATAATCATAACTAAATCTCGTGAGCCGATTCATGTGATGTAATATAAATTTGCCAGGGCATGGGATTTATTCAAAGGAAATTATGCCTATTATACTATACCTAAAGAATGATTTCCCACTCTCTGCTGAGCAGATTTCAAACATGTTTATGACTTTAGATACCAGAATATTATGAGAATCAAAATGTATGGTTAAATTGCCATTTTCTTGTCCCTGAACATTGCTAACACTTTTGTTTATGCTAAATACTGTTCTCGTCGAAAAACGAAAAAATTCAGGTGTAGAAAATGTGGTTTTCAAGGAAGATATTTATTGTGTGAAATGTTATAAGGTTTCCCTTTGCGTGACCAGAAGACATACGTTATACATTCTATTTGGGTTCGCAGATTGCAGAACCACAGCAGTCGCTACAGTTCCTGTTGGTTAGTCAGATTTCAGTTCTGTATCTCTTACTTGACTGGTACTTCTAGATATATTCAACAAAAGCGCTAAGAGACGGTCATGCGTGGGTGTGTGTCATTACCACCAAGTCGTACAGCACGTAACAGAGCCGATTTAAATAATAGACTTTCAGATTCTTTTTCCCAATTTTAAGGAATCCATATGAAAAGAACCGAAGAATAAACCCATCTCCCACCAAATTTCTTTAATTGTGATATGGTATTATGGTATCCGTTGATCTGTTTGATTGGGGCTTAACTTTGTATTTAATGTTGTTTCACCCATATGACGGCTTGATGGGCGACGAAAAACTCTCAACGTTACTGACAAAAAAACCAAGATAGAATAACTACAAGCACAATACAAAAACATTGCGAATAGATCTTGTTATCCTTTCGCTTTGGCAGCAAATGTGTGATTTTTAGGAAGCTCGTACCAAACGCCATCGACATCTGTATAAATTAGATCCTTGATCTTGGCTGTAAAAACACGAAGCACATTTCAAAGATTATGACAGCAAAGTTAGTTAATTTACTGTTGGCGTCAACACTTTAGAATTGCCTGAAACAAAATTCGAGAAGACCAATTTAATACCATTTTTCTGTACTATTATCAACTGTAGAGTTTAATTTGTCATAAACGGTACCCCTTGTGACGCCATCGTTAAATTGTAACGTAAGATATCCTCTAAATAAATAGATGTGTGAGGTAAAAAATGCTTGTGGCAAAGAAACTTCCGTCATTCGTATTTGTCGCTAATTTTGAATTCATTCTCCCTCATTTCTTATTGAAATGGGTATTATATGATCATTTATATATCATAGCGACCAACTCCGTTATGATTCCTTTCATGATGTTGATAAAGGGAGTGAAAATTCAAATTATTGTTCCTTTATAACTCTCTCTCCTGGCCTGTTGTTGTTTTCATCTTATCTAAAATGGAACTTAGTCACTTCAGAAATTGAAATTACTAGGCAACTTTCCATTCAAACGGCTTTTCCAAACAATCCTGATAAATCTATTTTCCTCACGGTATCGATCTCCCGATGCCCATCCGTATGCAATTTACCTACAGTTTACTCAAGTATCCATCCTCTTGTAACCCAAAATCACATTTATATCACTAAGCCAACAATGCAAAACTTCGAGCCACGAAATCGAAAACATTTACTTCCGGTCGTCACTTCGCAATACGGACTCTACGTCATTTGTCGTAACGTTTCCAATAATGTCATCCTATTTCACGTAACGTTTAGAATAGCTTCCTACAGTTCCGAACTTGTCAGGTTTGAATATGTCGAAGAAATTAAAAAAAAACACAAACAGCTCTCATGTATGAATTTATCTTTGATAAAAATAATAAAAAGAATATAACATAGTGCAGTTTGAATACCATAGTATAGCTCTGGTGAAGGGTTGAAAGGATAACCCATTCTAAGCTGTCTCGTGGGTTATCTCTCTCATCACTCACTCGAGCAATATATATGGTATTCATACTTCGCTGTGTAATATCCTATAATTGTTTTTTTCTATGTCAACCATAAACTAAGGCGATATACGCAAAAAATTGAACGTTTTGAGCGTTTTGTCATATACGATATAAAGTCAGAATTACGCTCACTGATCAACCGCTATTTATACAAATTCTTTTGTGATATACAGAAAGGCTTTCCTGGAGTATTTGTTGGTGTATTTGCTTGTGTATTTGTTGGTGTATTTGCTTGTGTATTTGCTGATGTATTTGTGAGAGTATTTGTTGGAGTATTTGGCTTGTGTATTTGTTTGTATATTTGCTGGATTGTCCATTAATAAGCGTATCCGTTTATCGGATATAATGACTTAAATGTTAGGTCTTGAGGTAGGTCCTACGTTTAATATCTCAAGTTCTTCAGTCATTTAACAGGAAATAGAACCGCCACTGTATATATTGCACAGATGTCTTTCAACCTCAGACAATAAAAGAAAGAAGTTTTCCGAACGGTATAGCTTGTACATGTATATTATAAATGGTTAGTTTATCTTTATATGCGTTTTTAATTTATATTCCCAGATGAACTTCATATACTGATAATGATTATCCTGTCATATTTATAAATTTATATCTGAAGACATCAGCGGTATTTTCGTGTTTTCACAGTATGTTAGCAAACCGCATGCGTGGATGACTACAATGTTAAACGCCAGTCATATAAAGATACCATAAATCAAATTAGTTTTCACAAAAGCTGTTTTCATGTTAATTGACAAAGAGACCAACGGTCGGACGTGTGATAATCAATGAATGTTTATGTCTTAAGTTAAATATTAAAGAGAAAGACTAACGTTTACTTGTGGAAAATGGGTTGTGTTGTGGGGGCTCGGTGATGTTTATAGGACGGTTCAATTTGAGGTTGAATCAGATCGCTCGCACGTGGTTTACCCCCAAGGATATTCTTAGCCTACTTATGTGAATTTACGTTATACAGAAAACAGTAGTTTGCTCAAACATTTTCGCTCACCCACTATTGTAGCTGAATCCGTTTGGTAAACACGAGAGGTCAGTGTAACAAAGACACCAATTACAATGTAGTTATACTTGTTAACGTTTTGGTTCCATAAACTCCCAATAGAATGTTCATTGTTACCTAGAAAAGAAATAAGAGACAGATTAGATGGATTACGTGTACCAAGCCATTTAAGACGCTTTGGTCTGGTTTGTGAGAAAGCAAAGATTGTTCTTAACACAAACATCGGGGTTGATCTGGTGATACCTGGAACACCCAACTCTCGAATATTCTCGACTTTTACATAAAACGAGAATTAAATGACAATAAGAGAAGGATTCGAGAGTAAAGTCCCTTAAGTCCAACCCATACATCACCAAAGTTTTCTCTCGGTTTGATCTATTTAACTTCACGGAACGGAAATAAATGGGAGTTAAATGTCATTTTATAGATATAACATTTTGGGTTTCTTTTTCTCTCAATTAACTTAATTATTGGTTGGGATTATATTTAAATTCAGTGAATAAAGACTTAATCAATCAACCAATCAATTAATCAAGCAAAGCATGTATACCTCATAAGTCCACGAAAGATACGACATTGTCTAATAAATATGTATTGTGTTTACTGAATTTCTTCACTTCACTCATTCACTTGTTGCAACTCAATGGAAAATCAATTTTAATGTTTTATCAATTAAATTATATATATAAAAAATGGTAGAAATAAAGAATAAATTTGTCAGTAAGATAAAAAAGTAATAATATAAATTGTGTACATATAAAGTATTGGTATTTAGTAAGAACGAACTATAAGTTGTAGGAAGTATTAATAATAGAAACAAAATTATCGTCATAAACCGATGACATGTAGATTGTGTGTTTGTTGTTTAATGTTATACCTCACTTTTAATACATGACGATGGATTGTCCATTTCTAACCTTGCTTTGCTTAAATACGGTGGAAAACCGATAGTATAGTCGTAAAAACCACCCTGCGACCCGTAGATCGACGTGGGGTTAGTAGGAGGACACGCTAACCACTAAGCCACGCCCGAGGGCCTGATAACATAATTGTAGAGGACGTAAATGAACGTAAACAAAAGCAAAGAACCACACACATAAAAATTCGAACCAACTAACACTGCTGAATATAACACATTGACTCATAGATTTCACTAACGGCCTTTCTCTACAAACTTCAATTGAAACTTCACATGCTATTCCCTTGAGGTTAATTTCGCTAACAACGCATTTGTCAGAGAAACCCTATTATTACTGAACTAAAATCCATTTGTCAGGAATGTTCTGACACAGTTTCACTCCTGGCGATTGTTTGATGGCAGGGGATTATGCATTGACGTCATAAACTCTGTACTCAATAAAACCAAAACCCTCTCCACCTTTCTCTTTACAAAAGACTCTTTTTTAAATCACAGTGGAATTACTTGAGAAAAGCTAAATTCGGACATTCCATTTGAAGTATCGTTAAAGCAGACACTATGGGTCTGCCTCATTATAAAAATAGGATTTCTCTGTTCTTGCTAATCCTCATTTCTATCTATATGGATGAATGCGATTAATCAGACAAGCTTATACCCCGCTCTTTAATGGTCCATACCAGAGGCGTGTTAAAAGACAAGTGTCTCTGACCGCCCTCTATACACTCGCTACAATTAGTTTTGACCTTACGCATCTCCAGTTCATCCCAGCCATTTTTGATTAAAATAGAAAAAAACATTACAGTGATCATACAACCCAGTCTGTTTTTCTGTCAGAATCCAGTGTTAAAAGAATATCACTTGTCTTAGCTTAAAGATATAATTAACCTATAATGTCTAAAAATATAGAAAGACACTATACAAAAGGCAAATTTTATGACTACCACTGAGGAGTTTAACATAGTAAAGTATAGTAACAACAAAATGAATTCATTATCTTTCTTCGGAGTTGTTACTATACTTTACTAAAAGGCAAATTGTTTCGATATCGAGAGGATGAGAAGGAGAGGGTAAAGCATAAGTGAGCTGTATTGCGAAATGTCTTCCATATTAAGAATAATTTCTTTATGTTGGTTGCCAATTTCATTCTAAACAGAGCTTTTAGTTTTGGAGGCCGTAGCAAACATTGTTTGAAATATAATGCAAATGTATGTTAATACATACAACTGGGGAGTTATGGGAGTAGTTTGTACTGGTAGAATAAAGGCAGATAGCAGAGAAACACAGTGGAGAAATTATAAGCTTTTAAATTTGCATAAATACATTTTTATGAATGATTGTACATAACTGGACGAATCGACATTTACAAGTAGTCCTACGTTCAGCCCGATTTTAATGTTTAAAGTTAAAAGCCGATTACACAAAATGGTGATATATGATAGTACCTCCTTGGGGTTATATATATGTGTGTGTGTGCGTGTGTGTGTGTGGGGAGGGGGGAGGGGGTGAAATAACATGACAGCGTAGAATAGAGAGATTTTACCATTTTGGCAGAACTACACCAAGTAGTAATATAAATGCGATCGCAAACAAATTACTGCATCTGTGTAAAACAGCTGATATAATAAATAAATGGTGAGTTAATTGTAACCAGAGCGGAAATAGCATTATGGATTTTTTTATTGGGCTGCAATACTTTTTGAATTCAGATTCCATGCTGGAGATATATGTAAACTGTCAGATCATATCTTATCATCTTTGACATAAGTTATACAAATACACCAACAAATACACAAGCAAATACTCCAATAAATACACAAGCAAAAACACCAATAAATACACCAACAAATACTCCAACAAATACTCCAATAAATACACCAACAAATACTCCAACAAATACTCCAACAAATGCACCAACAAATACTCCCACAAAAAATACAGCAACACATACTCCAACAAATACTCTCACAAACACGAACAAATACACCAAGAAATACTCGAACAAATACTCCCACAAATACACCAAGAAATACTCCAGGAAATACTCTCATAAATACACCAACAAATAAACCAACAAATACTCTCACAAATACACCAACAAATACACCAACAAATACTCCCACAAATGCACCAACAAATCCTCTCACAAATACACCAACAAATAAACCAACAAATACTCCAACAAATACTCTCAAAAATACACCAACAAATACTCCAACAAATATTCCCACAAATACTCCAACAAATAGTCCCACAAATACACCAACAAATACTCCAAGAAATACTCTCACAAATACACCAACAAATCCACCAACAAATACTCCAACAAATGCACCAACAAATACTCCCACAAATACACCAACAAATACTCCAACAAATACTCTCACAAATACACCAACAAATACTCCAACAAATACTCTCACAAATACACCAACAAATACTCCACCAAATACTCCCACAAGTACACCAACAAATACTCCAACAAATACTCTCACAAATACACCAACAAATACACCAACAAATCCACGAACAAATACTCCAACAAATGCACCAACAAATACTCCCAAACATACACCAACAAATACTCCATCAAATACTTTCACAAATACACCAACAAATACACCAACAAACACACCAACAAATACACCAACAAATACACCAACAAATACACCAACAAATACTCCAACAAACACACCAACAAATACACAAACAAACACACCAACAAATACTCCAACAAATACACCAACAAATACACCAACAAATACTCTCACAAATACTCCAACAAATACACCAATAAATACTCCAACATACACCAACAAACACACCAACAAATACAACAACAAATACACCAACAAATATACCAACAAATACACCAACAAATACTCCAACAAACACACCAACAAATACACCAACAAACACACCAACAAATACTCCAACAAATACTCCATCAAATACTCCAACAAACACTTCAACAAATACTCCAACAAATACTCCAACAAATACTCTCACAAATACACCAACAAATACACCAACAGATACTCCAACAAATACTCCAACAAATACTCCAACAAATACTCCAACAAATACACCAACAAATACACCAACAAATACTCTCACAAACACACCAACAAATACACCAACAAACACACCAACAAATACTCCAACAAATACTCCAACAAATACACCAACAAATACACCAACAAATACTCCAACAAATACTCCAACAAATACTCCAACAAATACTCCAACAAATTCACCAACAAATACACAAGTAAATACACCAACAAATACTCCAACAAATACTCCAACAAATACACCAACAAATACTCCATCAAATACTCCAACAAATACTCTAACAAATACACCAACAAATACTCCATCAAATACTCCAACAAATACTCCAACAAATACTCCAACAAATACACCAACAAATACAACAACAGATATACCAGCAAATACACCAACAAATATACCAGCAAATACTCGAACAAATACTCGAACAAATACACCAACAAATACAACAACAAATATACCAGCAAATACACCAACAAATACTCCAACAAATACTCCAACAAATACACCAACAAATACACCATCAAATACACCAACAAATACTCCAACAAATACACAAGTAAATTCCCCAACAAATACACTAACAAATACACCAACAAATGCACCAGCAAATACTCCAACAAATACTCCAACAAATACTCCAACAAATACACCATCAAATACACCAACAAATACTGCAACAAATACTCCAACAAATACTCCGACAAATGCACAAGCAAATAGTCCAACAAATACTCTCACAAATACACCAGCAAATACAACAACAAATACACCAACAAATACTCCAACAAATATACAATTAAATACACCAACAAATACACCAACAAATACTCCAACAAATACTCCAACAAATACACCAACAAATACTCCAACAAATACTCCAACAAATTCTCCAACAAATACACCAACAAATATACCAGCAAATACACCAACAATTCAAACCCAACAACAACTACACCAACAAATACACAAGTAAATACATCAACAAATACACCAACAAATACTCCAACAAATACTCCAACAAATACTCCGACAAATGCACAAGCAAATACTCCAACAAATACACAAGTAAATACACCATCAAATACACCAACAAATTCTCCAACAAATACTCCATCAAATACTCCAACAAATACTCCAACAAATACACAAGTAAATACACCAACAAATACTTCAACAAATACTCCAACAAATACTCCATCAAATACTCCAACAAATACTCCAACAAATACAAACCCAACAACAAATACACCAACAAATACACAAGTAAATACATAAACAAATACACCAACAAATACTGCAACAAATTCTCCAACAAGTACTCCATCAAATACTCCAACAAATACAAACCCAACAACAAATACACCAACAAAAACACAAGTATATTCATCAACAAATACACCAACAAATACTCCAACAAATACTCCATCAAATACTCCAACAAATACTCCAACAAATACTCCAACAAATACACAAGTAAATACACCAACAAATACTCCAACAAATACTCCAACAAATACTCCAACAAATACTCCAACAAAAACACAAGTAAATAAACCATCAAATACTCCAACAAATTCTCCAACAAATACTCCAACAAATACTCCGACAAATGCACAAGCAAATACTCCAACAAATACACAAGTAAATACACCA
>JAQQZZ010016493.1:0-11335 GCA_030265115.1 Mopalia vespertina | reverse complement strand
TGGGGGTCATGATGAAGAAAACGAGAACAACTCATACCATGTTGAATTGTAATTTTATTGGTGACGTGAGAAAAAGACGAATGGTTGGTTTGTATCCCTTGATCCGAGTGATTGTCTGAGTCGTTGAGGTTTACTGGTCTTCGTTGTCGGTGATCTGCATGGGGTATTCTGAAGGTAACACTACATGGTCGAATAGCTCCTTTCTCATACGTACAGCGTTACTTAAGGCTTCCTCAGATGGGATCTCGAATATCTCTTTCATGACTTCTCGGGATATAGGAACCGGTTTCAAGTCGAGACAACGCGCATTCAAGTTATTCGTTGCGGATCGACTTACGAATGTCGGGTAAGATGGTTTCGTAGGCTTTTTGCATGGCAGCTTTCTCTATTTCTTCGCCTGCTTCTTCGATAATTTTATCTTTAAAGCTTTCGAGAACGCTGCTGACTATGTCATCTCAGAACTCAGTGGACGGGGCGTCATCATCCCCGTCATTTCCGCTTGCTGAAATTGCGCCATCGATCCCGCATGACACCGCATTATGCCGCAGAACGCCGTCTTGACTATGCCGCAGAATGCCGCACGACGCCACAGAACGGCGTCGTGACGCAGCAGTGACGCCGCACAACGCAGCAGTACGGCTCCCCGCCCCTTAGTACTAAAAACGTAGAGTCTTTACTTATCATGTATTAAGGACCTGCACCTTAGAACATAATAACGTGTAATCCTTCTTTGGATGCAATGTAATATTACTATATAAATAGTAGTCCGGTGCCAAATCGGCACATGACAAGATGTTTAAATAAAAGAAAAAATAAAAAAACATACGTCAGCGTGGGTGTGTTTGTTGTTTTCATTTTTTAATGAATAGTTAAAACACTCAATCATTGAATTGTGAATAATGTAACTGCCAGAATTCCTAGACAAGCAGACGACACACTTGTTAAGCACTCTGATGACCCCTCACGATGCCATCACGCTCAACCTGTGACATCACAGGTCGCACTCCGGTGACCCCTGATACAAACTTGTAGGACAGGTCCTCAGTCTTACAAGAAGTGCCGAGTGATTCAGACGATCTACACACAGCGCCCTCTATAAATACGTCTATCTAGTTCGTTCAAAAACGCAACCTCATAAATGCGTAACGTGGATCAAACTACGTAATGTTGATTTAAACAGCAGATTGGAACCAAGATTTAATTAAATATTAAAACTACCCCAAAAAACAGACACCGTATTCCAAAGTTCCCAGCTACGAAGACACCGGAACATCTTAGCTACAAACTCGTAAGACAGGTCCTCAGCCCAACAAGAAGTGCAGAGTGATTCACACGATCTACACCCAGCGCCCTCTATAATTTAGTACTTAATAAAGTACATTTCTTCTTTGTATGTAATGAAATATTACAAAATGGCACCCCGCTACTATTTATGTAGTAAACAACTAGTACTTGATAACATAGAGCCGTTCCTTATTATGTAATAGCAAATGCGACCGGAGTTGCGCACTCTATACTGCTGTTCTGGTTTATTCAAATGGATGATAATCATCGGCTCATTCTGAATAGAACGTAATGAATTAAAAAGGATTTGGGACCACGGCCGTTTGATTTTCTCACAAATGCAGTATGTTGAATATCTTGTTGAAATAATACCTTTGCGTGAGTTAATCATGTCCGCCATGTATGACACACGTGGCATTTCATTGATCTCATTAGTAAAACACTTTCAGACTGTAAAACATTCTCTATGATGTTGTTACTGTTGTCCACAAGTCAGATCTTAAAAATTACCCACCAAATGAGCTGACATTGAGAAGAGACCAAACGATGCACATGGGAAAATCCACCAAGGTAGCCGAATTGATAGTTCTTATTGTTATCGGTTTGTGTAATACCGATAACATTCCCGTTTTTGTCTTATGCTTCTTTAATTCCGGCAATTCCAGTCACATTTTATGTTTTGGGGGAATTTATTACATGTGGCTTACATTGTATAAGTTTGATCAAATTGTTATTGGCAAATGTAATGTCCATTGATTTTTGGTTGGGTAAAGCTGTATATGGCAATGAATAATTGACTGCATGGTTAAGGGGTTATTTCTTTTGAAAAAGAATTTCACATATGTGATATTCTTTTTCACATATGTAACATAAATTATTTAAGCACATAACTCCTTTTGCGAAGCATTTGTTATTTTCTGGCGAAGAATAAATCAGATAAACTATATTTCTTTAATAGGCCTACAATTGCGACAGATTCCGTAGTGAGCAATACTGTGCTGATTCAGCGGGAAAATAAAGTTATGTAGACTACAATAAAAATAAACCCGTCGCCGGATATAATATTCACTTTTATTTGTCACCGTATTGGCATTTTTCAGAATAGAAAGTATGGTTTTGTGTTTCAGTCGTTGTTAGACTGTAAATATATACGAGTGTAAGTCGCTATTCGGCTTTTGGCAGTCTGCGCTTTGCTTTGGTGTTGTTGTTATCTCGCTGCAAGGGGGATATTTCCTGATCAACTGTCTCGACTTGGGAGTGTGCCCTGCTGAGGCTAAACTTGCACAGCATGTGCTATCGCTTAGCCTGTCAGTGGAATATACTCGTATCGTCTTTGCATTCGCCTTGAAAGTTTACACAAGACGATAGGAGCAAAAACGAATGTTGGATACGGTCCCTTGTGGTGGGGAGAAATCGTTTTCAGTGGTTTTGATAAGTGGAACTTTTTTGTACATATATAAAATTAACATTTATTTCACATAAGTGAAATTCTTTTTTACATATGTGAAATAGTTAGGTTTTTGTGTTTTATTTTACTTTTGTGAAAAAGAATTTCACATATGTTGAAAAAAATTCTACAGATGTAAAATAAACATTTATTTTACATATGTGAAATTGTTTTTCACATAAATGAAAATCTTTTTAACATCAGTAAAAAAGAATTTCACATATGTGAAAAAGAATTGTAGGTAAGTAAAATAAAATCAGAACTAATTCGACATATGTAGAATTAAGGTAGAAGTGATAAAACTGCTTAACATACCGGGTATCTGACTATAATCAGATTCTAACATTTCTGATTGATGTTGCTCGATAAAGACAGCTTGTTATACCTTATCTGACTATAATCAGATCCTAGTATTTCTCTTTGATGTTGCTCAATGAAGACGGTTTATCTAACCCTATCTGACTATAATTCCATCCTAATGTTCCGTTCCATGTTGCTCAAATAAAGACGGTTTGTCATTCCCTATCTGACTATAATCAGATCCCAGTATGTCTCTTTGATGTTGCTCAGTGTAGACGGTTTGTCATACTCTATCTGACTATAATCAGATCCCAGTATTTCTGTTTGATGTTGCTCAGTGACTACCTTTGGTCACATCCAATCTGACTATAATCAGATCCGAGTATTTCTGTTTGATGTTGCTCATTGACTACCTTTGGTGACATCTTATCTGACTACAATCAGATCCTAGTATTTCTGTTTGATGTTGCTCAATGACTACCTTTGGTGACATCCAATCTGACTACAATCAGACCCTAGTATTTCTGTTTGATGTTGCTCAATGACTACCTTTGGTCACATCCAATCTGACTACAATCAGACTCCAGTATTTCTGTTTGATGTTGCTCATTGACTACCTTTGGTGACATCTTATCTGACTACAATCATATCCTAGTATTTCTGTTTGATGTTGCTCAATGACTACCTTTGGTGACATCCAATCTGAATACAGTCAGATCCCAGTATTTCTGGGATCTGATTGTGTTCATTCTATAATAAGAAGTGATTGATTCTAAACTGCTTTTGGCAATACAGAACTTTACATATGGGGGTTTTGTCTGCTTTCTATTTAAATGACATATGTGTATGTCTTTGTGAGAATGTTCACTTCCTCTCATATACGGCCGCTTACACATTGGTTTTTATACACCGGTATTATCCGAGTTGTTTTATTAATTAGCATCAGAGAGCTTGTTCTAATGCTGGTCATCGAGCAACACAAACACATCTACAGAACTATGATCCTTTAATAAACTAATTGATTCCACATGCAACTGTTTATCCTGATGGCGTGGTTGGAATGACAATAAGTTAAAAAGTCTTTCAACTTTGAAATATTGATTCCAGCTTGACAACGGAGTTTGTGAAAAAGTAGAAAAGCACTTATTGGGATGAAGCACTGGCGATAGAACGACCTCAATGAACATAAATCCCATTAAACACTGGAGGAAAACAATTGTAGAATAATCATGCTCTCTCACTAACAAGACTTTACTTTGATGCTTGACTTAAAGATGACAAACCAAAGATCTGCCGCCATTAATGCTCCAGTCCCAAAATTCAGTACGAACTATTGACCAGATAGAAGTATCACGTGATCGCTTTTACGAATGGACAGCCAAGAAACATTGTATCGTACAAAAAAAGAAGATTTTTTTGTTTGAAATCTGGAGAAGAATAGTCTTCATGAAATTATGGCGCACTGTTCAACCTACCACCTTCTTTAAAAAGACTTACAGCTGCAGACTTCATTGAAAAATCATTCATATTATTGGAAAACAAAGGACGACAAAGAACTGGCACATTTTGACGACCACACTCAAGGCAAACTATTATTCCGTTTTAAATTAACTGGAATAAGAGCTATCCAATTGCTTGATTGTCAAAATGTGTAAATCCTTTGTTGTCATTTATTCAATAATTTTCCCAGCTAAGCCGATTCATAAAAGTATTTTTCCTCAAAGTTAAGTTGATTCCACGTCACAAATCGTACACTTAGATCAGTGAAATTGCTTAGAACATTAAAATCTAGGTTAGCGATTTGGACATCTCTTTTTTCCGACTATTCGTAAAGGAGTATGGTTGAACTATGTTAACGCTAAAACCTGATTCTCTCTACATTTGTGAAAGCAATGCTAAGCCATAGTTATTGGCACAGCCTTAATTTAAATTTATATATATTTAAAAATAATAATCATATCCCTTTGGTTCGTCGAATTTTATTGTCAAATCTTATGTGATACAGTTATTTCTGTATTTAAGTTTGCATTGCATTCAATCAGTAGACCCTCCGTTTTAGCTTGATTTATCGCAGTGACAGCGCTTCCTCCAATTCAATATGTTTCTCAAATAACTTTTATTTTTAATGACGTTGTTCAGTATTTTCTACATTTTATGCTTTATAATAACTTATAGCTATCAGATGTTGAGCTCCGCTCTGTGTTTATTTGTTAAAAAAGACTGCCAAGACATTAACTTCAATTGCATTTCTATTTCTTATGAAACAAAATAAAACAGACTTGACTTGAAATTTGGGCAGTTTGATGTTTTTCATTTGAAGTAGAAGTGTTTTGTAATTATACTAATGAGCTCAGTTGTTCTGTCCAGTTCGGAGCGTCCTATTGTGATAAAGAAACTGTGTCTCTATCATTCCTCTGTGATCAACTGTTTTATGGCATAGCTTTCCACTAGAAAGACATCGTTTAACGAGACAGCACGCTAACAAGGTACTACTTTTGATGTTGGAATGTAGGCCTACAAGATAAATGTAAATAACCATTCCAGTATAAGACTTACTTGCATGTGTTAGTATGGTCGACGTTTAAATGATTTAAAATCTGCCATATATTGCCGTTTTGAACAGAACCCGATAAGTATGTGAACAGGACACGTGTTAACAAACTCGTGGACCAATCAGTGTAGATGATTTGATTTCTGTTTTCATTATTCACTTCTGATTGGTCTGAAGAAAAGATCTCAGGGATTGCCAAAACAAATATTGATCAAGTGTTGTGAAACTAATCCTTGGATTCGAGACACATTCTAAGAATTCGTGTAAACAAACCTATACAAGGCTGCATTTCAAAGACAATTAGTCCTTGGAATAAAATAAAAAAAAAGAAAAGTATACGAATATCATTACAAAATGAATAGTTTTAGAAACATTCATATCTATTGAGAAATTGATTCTTCAATTTTATGAGACAGACACTGCGATGTCTAGTGGGTCAATTGATATCCGCTAATAACAGAGTATAACGGCCTATATATACATTTCAGAATCGTAAACATTGCTATGGAAATGTCATCTCGTTGAATCAATAATAATAGGCCCCTACATGAGTTTGGTGAATATGTGAACTAACGGTTGCACACAGAACACTATGAATTGGTGTGCTTAATTAAACATATTCATCACATGGTCAATGTATATAGTATCATAAAGTATCAGATTTAAACAATGCCTATACACGATTTATTATCAGCTGACAGTGGCGTTCAATGCCAGATTAGAACCAGTTACTTGTACGATTTAGTGTATCCTGATAGTATCGTTACCAACTGATTTACTCGCTTTACACGTTGTAGTGTCAATTGATAATATCGTTCATTAGAAGATTAAAACAAATATCCTTATACAATTTAGGATCATCCGTTAGCATCTTTCTGTCTACGATAAAACTAATTCGTGTATTGCCAAGTGATTACGGAAAATGACAAAAGCTTGGGTCCTTGTTAATAAAGCTGCATGAACTTTAATATTTTAAAATGTTACACCAAAAATTACTCAATTTTCAACCATCAATTAACATACACAAACATCATTTCATAAAACTGTTTTGTGATGCTACAAGTGAAATTAAAAAAAAGCAAACGGATTTAAGCCAGTTGCCTATAGCGGGAAGCAGTGTCCATTAACAGTTTTACGAACGTATTACAGCCAGTTGCCTAAACAGGATGCGGTGTTCATTAGCAATGTTGTTACGAATGGATAACAGCCATTTGCCTAGCAGCATGCCATTGGCAGTGTTGTTTCAAGCGAATTGCAACCAGTTGCCTAACAGGATGCAGTGTCAGATAGCGGTGTTGTTGTGAACGTATTACAGCCAGTTGCAAAGCTGGATGCAGATTGGCAGTGCTATGTTTGTTTTACCACTCCGATTGAATATGGACTTAAGAGACACGAATGCCTGAACCCGTCCACTGTACAGTGAATACACATATAGCCACCAGATTGATATGCTGATCTTTTGTTGATTGACCTGAGGTTTGAACTAGCAATCCATCTAGACGAGATACTCCCTTTAATATTTTCCGTCTGCTTTTGAACATAATGTTTGAGAAAGATATTTGAACTTTAAATCGAAACAAAGGTATTAAACTAAAATAGTGACTGGTTTTGTCAAACTATTTGCATTATCAAGATTACCAGGACAAGTTGTCAAAACGGAAATAAAGGATAGAGAAACCCCCCGAAAATGTCAAAACTTTTCATCTGATTAGCAACAGAATGCCTAATACAGTCAGCTGCATGATACGATGTAGTGTACATTGCCGGTATCGTGACAGATTAAAACCTGTTTACTTACAGGATATAGTGTCGATTAATTGTATGGTTACGAACAGCTCTAGTTTCATTATACAGTTTAGTATCCGTTGATTATATTGTGGAGAACAATTGAAGGCCGACTTTCTCAAAATGGAGTGTCAATTGAGGATATCGCTGCGAGCAGGAAAAAACGAGTTTCAATGAACGAGGTCGTGGCAATGGATGGTATCGGCTCGAGCAGGTTAAAACCAGTTTACGAACATGATGTAGTATCGACAAATTACAGCTATGGGATTACTCCAATCATCAATGTTTTACACATTGCATAACGTCGGTAAATGTAGTACCCAAACCGATTTACAGCAACATCTGCGACACTTAACTCGATTGAAGATGTTGTTGGATTATGTTCTGTTATCGGGAATTTATTGTAAAACATTAAACAAAAAACTGAGAACTTTAGTATTTTCTGTTAAATCCCGTATTCCCTCTAGATTTGTGAAAGCAATGCAAAGAACTTCTTATTGTCACAACATTATTTTAAATGTATAGTTATCATATCCTTTTGTTTCGAATTGTTTTGTCACATCTTTGATTAATCGCTGTGACAGCCCCTCCTTCAATTCAATATGATTCTCAAATAACTTTTATTTTAAATGACGTTGTTAAGTATTTACTTATTTTTATACTTTATAGTAACCTATAGCTCTCCGATGATGAGCTCCGCTCTGTGTTTATTTGTTAAAAAGACTGCGAACACATTAACTTCAATTGAATTTCTATTTCTTATAAGACAGAATAAAACAGACATGATTTGGAATTTGGGTGGATGATTTTCGTTTGACGTTGAAATGTTTTGTAACTATACTAATGAGCTTTGTTGCTCTGTCCAGTTCGAAGCGTCCCAATGTGATAAAGACACTGTGTCTCTATCAGTTCCTTGTGATCAACTGTTTTATGGCCTATTTTGCCGCTAGAAAGACATCGTTTAACGAGATAGCACGCTAACAAGGAGATACTTTGGAATGTTGGAATTTAGGACGCTTTGATTGGTCGTTTTTACTGTATAAGATAAATGTAACTTACCATTCCAATATAAGACTTATTTGCGTGTGTTAGTATGGTCGATGTTTAACTGATTTAAGAACTGCCATATATTAAACAGAACCCTATAAGTAAGTGAGCAGGACACGTGTAACTCGTGGACCAATCAGTGGAAATGATTGGATTTCTGTTTTCATTATTCACTTCTGATTGGTCTGAAGAAAAGGTCGTAGAGATTGCCAAAACAAATATTGGCCAAGTGTTGTAAAAATAGTCCTTGGGCTCGAGACAGTTTTAGACACGTCCTAAGAGTTTGAGTTAACAGCCCTAAACAAGGTGGCATTTCAAAGAAAATTAATCCTTGGAATAAAATAAAAAAAGAAAACTATACGAATATCATTACAAAAAGAATCTTTGTAGAAACATTCATGTATATTGACAAATTGATCCTTCAGTTTTATGAGACAAACACCACAATGTCTAGCGGGTGAATTGATATCACCTAATAACAGAGTAAAACGGCCAAGATATACATTTCAGAACAATCAGCATTGCAATGGAAATGTCATCTGGTAGAATCAATAGTAATACATGAGTTTGGTGAATGTGTGAACTAAAGGTTGCACAAGGAACACTATGGATTAGTATGGCTTATTTAAAAGAATCCGTATATGTTGAAGTATTAATGTATATTGTCGTTAAGTTTTCCTCCCACAATAATGCTGACCAATGATCTGTAATTGGGATTCAATCCTGTTGATCTAACATGGGATAAATAAATAAAGATCAATAAATAAAGATAATTCTTACAAGGAGCTATGTTTGAATTTTGGAATTAAGGCTGTTTTAATTGATCGTGTTTATTGTACAAGAGAAATGTAGCCATTCCTATTCAATATAAGACATCAGTGCGTGTGTTAGTATGGTCGATGTTTAAATGATTTAAGAGCTGCCATGTATTGCCCTATTAAAGAGAACCCGATAAGTATGTGAGCAGGACATGTGTTAACAAACTCGTGGACCAATCAGTGGAGCTGATTTGATTTCTGTTTTCATTATTCACTTCTGATTGGTCTGAAGAAAAGATCTTAGGGATGGCCAAAACAAATATTGACCAAGTGTTGTGAAACTAGTCCTTGGATTGGAGACACGTTCTAAGAATTTGTGTAAACACATCTATACAAGGCGGCATTAAAGAAAATAAGTCCTTGGAATAAAATAAAAAAAGAAAAGTATGCGAATGTCATTACAACAAGAATAGTTTAAGAAACATTTATATCTCTTGAGAAATTGATTGATCAATTTTATGAGACAGACACCGCGCTGCCTAGTGGGTAAATTGATATCAGCTAATAACAGAGTATAACAGCCAAGATATACATTTCAGAATCGTGAGCATTGCCATGGAAATGTCATCTGGTTGAATCAATAATAATACATGAGTTTGGTGAATGTGTGAACTAAAGGTTGCACAAGAAACACTATGGATTAGTATAGCTATTTGAAAAGAAACCTTATATGATGCAATATCAATGTATATTATCGTAAAGTATCAGATTTAAACCAATTTCAATACACAATTTAATATCAGCTGACAGTGGCGTTCAATGCCAGATTAGAACCTAGAATTCCTAGAGAAGCAGACGGCACAATTGTCATGCACTCCGATGACCCCCTCACGGCGCCATCATACTCAACCTGTGATGTCACAAATATTACTACATAAATAGTAGTAGAAGCCTTCCTTATTATTTAATAACAAATGCGACCTGAGTTGCGCACTCTATACTACTGTGCTGGTTTATTCAAATGGATGATAATCATCGGCTCGTTCTGAATAGAGCGTAATGAATTAAATAGTAGGCCTAAATGGGAGCACGGCCGTTTGATTTTCTGACAAATGCAGTATGTTGAATATCTTGTTGAAATAATACCTTTGAGTGAGTTGGTCATGTCCGCCATGTATGACACACGTGGCATTTGAATGATTTCATTAGATAAACACTTTCAGACTGTAAAACATTCTCTATGATGTTGTTACTGTTGTCCACAAGTCAGATCTTAATTAACCACCAAATGAGCTAACATTGAGCAGAGACTAATCGATGCGCATGGGATAATCCACAATGGCAGCCGAATGGATAGTTCTTATTGGAGAATAGTTTGTGTAATACCGATAACATTCCCGTTTTTGTCTTATGCTTCTTTAATTTCGGCAATTTCAGTCAAATTTTATGTTTTGGGGGAATTTACTACATGTGGCTAACATTGTATAAGTTTATCAAATTGTTATTGGCAACTGTAAGTCCATTGATTTTTGGTTGGGTAAAACTATATATGGCAATGAATAATTGACTACATGGTTAAGATTCCTTTAGTGCTTTTTGTCATGGCAGATGTGTAGTTACTATGAACGTCACTGGTTTGTTTGTTTACTATGTTATTCCCTAATGGTAGGACAGAAGTGCCTTTGGCGAATCTTCAGGCCTATTCGTTACCGTCGGAACAGATCAACTGATTTATTGACTACTACAGATAGCCTAATTATGAAAGACCTGTTTTATTTTCACCCACATACCCGGATGGTCTAAGTTATGGCAATCCGTTTTATCACTTCTATCTTTATTCTACAGATGTTGAATTCTTTTTCACATATGTAAAATTCTTTTTCACATATGTAAAATTCTTTTTCACATATGTAAAATAAAAGTGAAAAGAATTTCACACATGTGAACAAAATTTCAACATATATGAAAAAGAATTCAACATATGTGAAAAAGTATTTTACATCTGCGAAATTCTTTTTCATATATGTAAAATAAATTATCTATTTTACATGTTGAAAAGAATTTCAATTATGTGAAAAACAATTCAACATATGTGGAAAAGAATTCGACATATGTAAAATAAACCTTAATTCAACATATGTGGAAATCTTTTTCATTTATGTA
>JAQQZZ010016482.1:0-11336 GCA_030265115.1 Mopalia vespertina | reverse complement strand
TCAAAAGAAGTGATTGAGGCTATTTCGCCAGACGACCGCGCCACGGGAATCAAGGACTTGTGTTTGCTGTACGACACATTACCAGTTGAGAGAGTCTTTGGTGTGCATTGGTGCGTCGAATCTGACAGTTTTCAGTTTAGAATAGTGCTTAAAGATCAACCGTTAACAAGACGCGGTGTTCTTTCTACCGTATGCTCAATCTATGATCCCTTAGGTTTTGCAGCACCTGTAATCTTATTGGGAAAACAAATTCTCCAGTCGTTATGTCGAGAAAAAGCAGACTGGGACAGTCCGTTGCCGGAGGCACTAGTGCCGCTGTGGGAACAATGGCGACAGGACCTGTTCCATCTTGAGACTCTGAAGGGTGTCGCGATGTTTGAAGCCCCCTCATTTTGGAGATGTAAGACGTGCCGAACTTCACCATTTCTCTGATGCTAGTATGCACGGGTATGGTCAATGTTCGTTTCTGCGATTACTGGATGACTCTGATCAGGTTCACTGCTCACTGGTAATGGGTAAGGCTAGAGTGACTCCTTTAAGACCCATAACCATACCTCGTCTCGAACTCACGGCCGCTGTCGTTTCTGTAAAGGTCAGCGAATTCCTACACAAGGAGCTTGATCTCGTAATTGACTCCGAGACATTCTGGACAGACAGCAGGGTTGTGCTAGGGTATGTTACTAACGAATCCAAACGTTTTCACGTTTTTGTCGCCAATAGGGTTCAACAGATACGAGAAAGAACCACTCCTTTGCAATGGCGACATGTAAAGACGACAGACAACCCAGCAGACGATGCTTCCAGAGGTTTGAGAGCCAAGGAATTTGTAGCACTGTCTAAATGGACAATAGGACCAGACTTTCTGTGGAATAGTAGTCCTATCTTACACAAAGATCAAAACACAGACTACATTGTCAGATCAGATGATCCAGAACTCAAGAAGGTGACAGCCCTAGCAACGAGGTCAGCAGCAGATACTTCGTTTGCGGACATTCCGCAGCGATTTGAGTACTTTTCTGACTGGTTTCGTCTTCAGAAAGCTGTTGCGCACTGTTTAAACTTTAAGAATAAACTTAGAAACAGATGTCAACAAGAAGAGCGATGTTCAGACCTCACTGTCAGTGAAACTGCAGAATGCGGAACGCGAGATTGTGAAACAAGTCCAGCGTGAGTCTTTCGCTGTGGAAATTAAAACCCTGGAAAGTTGTTCCAGTGAAGTGACAATCTCAAGCGATAGCCGACTATTTCGTCTTGATCCGTTTCTTGACGCACATAGGATTCTTCGAGTTGGTGGGCGGATTAAAAACGCACCATTTTCAACCGACTTCAAACATCCGGCCATTCTTCCTCGAAAACAACACGTTACGGAATTGATAATTCGTCATTATCATGAACGAGTCAAACATCAAGGCCGAGGTATGACGACAAACGAAATTCATAGTAACGGGTTTTGGATTTTGGGATGCAGCTCAGCTGTGTCAAGTGTTATTCATCGCTGTGTGCAGTGTAGGAAAATGCGAACGCTGCCACAAACTCAACGTATGGCTGACTTGCCTAAAGATCGGCTAGAGCCTTCTCCGCCCTTTACTTACTGTGGGGTGGATTTCTTTGGTCCTTTCATTGTTAAGGAAGGCAGGAAAGAACTGAAGAGATACGGCTGCCTATTTACATGCTTAGTCTCTAGGGCAGTTCATATTGAGACGGCTAGTTCTCTGGATACCAGTTCATTCATTAACGCTCTGCGTCGCTTCATATCCATTCGAGGGCCTATAAGGCAACTCCGATGTGACAGAGGGACAAACTTTGTAGGAGCTGAAAATGAATTGCGAAATGCTGAGAAAGAGATGGATCATGCCAGAGTAAAACAGTTCTTACACAAGGAACAATGTAATTATGTAAACTTTCAGATGAATGTTCCATTGCGAGCCATATGGGAGGCGTATGGGAACGCCAAATCCGTACAGTGCGTAACGTTCTTGCTTCCATCTTAAATAACGCCAAGGGTCAGCTAGATGACGACTCTCTGAGAACCTCCTCTATGAAGTAGCTGCCGTTGTAAACAGTCGTCCTTTGTCTGTCAATGACTTAAATGACCCAACGTCAATGGAGCCGTTGACGCCAAATCATCTTCTCACGATGAAGTCGAAGATTATACTCCCACCACCTGGGGAATTTCAGTCGACTGATCTGTATTGTCGTAAGCGGTGGAGACGTGTCCAGTTTCTCCTGGATCGCTTCTGGGACCGTTGGAAGAAGGAGTATTTGATCAATCTACAACCACGAGTGAAATGGAACAAAAAGTGTTCCAATCTTGAGATAGGTGACGTTGTCCTGATATCTGACCAAAACTTACCACGTTGTCAATGGCAACTAGCACGAGTAATTGAGGCGTCCTGCGGTGACGATGGTAGCGTTCGAAAGGTAAAACTCGCACTTGGAGACTCTTCACTCAGCGAATCTGGTAAACGCTCTCGGCCTATGACATTTTTGGAACGTCCAATTCACAAACTATTTCTACTTCTGCGTAAGGTAGATATGTAATGCGAAACCTAGTTATGTAATCTGTGGAAAATTATATCTCAATTATTTTAGGGCGGTATGTTAAGGTAGATTACTCTTGTAATTTTTGTTTTTGTCTATCAGAGTTGTTGGTCACTTTCATTTTCGAATCACATGTAACTGTGAAACTGGTCTCACACACACGCTGTGTTTTATTGGTTAACTGAGAAGAATCAAGGTGGTTAGTATCACCTTAGTTATATAATTTTAATTTAGAAGATTTTTCTTTTCAATATATAAACATTAAAGCATTCACGATTCATATTGTCTGCTAAAAAGCATATTTGTTTCGAACTAGAGATTTACTGCTAAAGGACTTACAGTGTCCAGATTTCGCATGTAAACATTGGTAAGCAACAAATGAATGTTCAATCAAGTTATTATTTCTGTTATTTGTAGTTTTACGGAGCAATAAAGACTAAAGCTTCTGTAATCAACAAACCCTTGCCTTCGTTAGTATTCTATCGACACCGGTAGTATCGAAAACAAACCACTACCGTAACAGTCAGCCCTAAAAAGGTTAAAAGGGAGCACTGGATGCTCTATGTTTGTATTGTCAGGAACTGTTTAGTCCGTCGGAACCTGGAGAGCAATGGATACAATGTGGATTGTGTGAATGCTGAGCACATGAAAGCTGTTCTGGTAGTACACAGACGGTTGCTTTATTTGCGATTTATGCAAAGATAAATAGTGACTCGTTGATAGATTATGTCAGCGTTTTGGCAATTTTAATAACCATGCTTTAAGAAGTAATTGTGAAAAATATAGATTTGTTCGAATTTACATAGATGTATTGACATTTTTATTTAGGATGTAATCAATCGCATCCGTTTTATGTATGTATTTCAAATTGAAAACAGTGACAATAATACAAACCTGTCGATCCAAGATGTAAGTTTGTTAAAATCCGTTTTTTTTAATCGTTTTTTTATTTGTAAGTTTGAATAGTTAATTGGAATTTAACGCAACGATTTTTTCGACAGTAAAAAAAATCCCACTAAAACCACTATAAAATGTTTATTGTTTTGCTTTGTTAGGAAAAAAATTATGTTCCCCCAGTGCTAAGTAAAGACAGCGTCACTAAGCCGTAAGAAAATCGTTCAGATTTAGAGAGCATAATACCACAAAATAAATCCGCATCGGGATGCTCATTACATCAATGAAATAAGTCTTGTATAACGAGTGATCTATAACCCGGCCGACATATGAACGGAAACAATTCGTCTGCCGGCCGCCTGGCCGATGACTAAAAGCTGTTTGGCCGAAAATGGATATCTTACGGCCGATAAATGACACAAATGGAATTTAACAAAAAAGACGCTTATTTTACACCCTCGGGATTATAAATCCTTTGATCAAGTGGAGCTAACTTGAATAGAACACTTTACGAGTTCCCTATATGCGTTTGACTGCATGAGGATGTACACAAAAGTAGAAGTCGCTGGCTTTTATTTAGTCACTATCTGGGGAAATGCGCCAAAAACGCACGGTGCTGCGTATATATATAGGTTTTCTGGGCTCTAATTCGTTTTCCTCACTCAATAATTTTTGGCAATCCGTAATAGCATACATAAGAGTAGCACAATGAATAGGCCGATAGAGGCGGATCAATTTCCAGCCTTCAACACGGGTTGAGATAGGGCTAAGACGGAGGAATTAACATAAGAGTAGCCATTATGCCAGATTTATCACGGAACCCTTTATAATATTTTAAATTATTTGAGAGAAATGAGTGCAATGAAGTTTTTCATATATAGCATTGGCATTGAAATTTGAAATGGCTGAAATCGACACTAAACGAAAAAAAATGTTCATTTAGCGCAGCAAGCATGGGCCTACGCTAAATGATTTTTTTCTTTTAGCTTCAAAATTCGGCGCGATATGAAATTTTCTTAATATCGCGTCGATTTTTCATTTATAGCTGCAGCAATGGTCTTTTGACGGTAATCTGTTTTGTAGAAGGACTGAAGGTGGTGAGAGGAAACAACTTAAAATTGCTCGAGTCCGTGATATCACCGACCTGTAAAAGCCTAACGGTCAACTTTATACGAACTCGATTTGTTTGCGACTAGTAGGCCTAAGTATTTTTACGAGTTGATTTTCTCTTTTTCTTGTTGTCATCCCTGGTCAAATTGTTGCCCCACTGACCGTTGCTTCCAAAAAAACTTACCCCCCCTCCCCCCTCCCTTCAACGAAAACAAGCATACATTCCTATACCCTATACATGATTTATAGAAGAAAAAATATAAGTAAGTCACTCTTCCAGTGCTAGTTGTAAAAAGATTGTCTTAGTTTTTCTTTAAGATTAACTATATCTTACTTTAAGTCTTGTATAGACTTGTTTCTGAAAACCGTTTAAATCAAATAAATAAGTCCACCGGCCCCTATAGAAAACTCAAACTCCACCACATCCAGCCATTATTATTCACAGTGTCTGTGGTCAGCCAGTTGATAGAAACAGTACAAATAAACTGATCTGGTGTAACAAGGCTCTCAGACAAGCAACATCTCCGCCTGGCGAGCTAAAACTCAGATTAAATAACTAAAAAACTTGTCGTTGTTTAAAGTCCGCTTTGTCGATGCATCGACCTCAGCTAGCGCGAGGTCAACGTCACTGGGCCTAACTGACAAAGATTTTCTGACAAAAGCAGTCTCAAAACTGTTGAATTTACCGAAAAATACATTATTGGGGATAGAAAATGATTGTTAACTACGTTGACTTCACAGCCAGGCAGTTTAAAGTGAGTAAATCGCTTAATTCGTTCTGTAGTTTTGTTTTAACGGCGCGCAAAGTGTTTTGCGGAAAAACCCGTTACGGAAATAGAACCGAAGCATAGGACGTTGGGTACTGTCAATGTCCAAATGATAAAAATCAGATGTCGACGGCCTATTTAATAGGACTATACACCATCTGTATCGCCAGTTATTGTGCACCGCATGCACTTTCAGAAAGTAAAGCTACTTAAAAACGTCTTAATGTGCCAAATAGGTCAAAAAACAAATGAACCGAATGTTGATTTAAATTCAATTACATTTATTAGTAACTTTAACATCAAATGCAGGTCTCTATATCTGTACGCTACCATTTGTATATTCTAGATGTATTTATGCAGAACACAACCGTACGTTTTACTGCAATCTGCCAAATAACAATGCATCAAATTTATTTACTGGTTTATATATTTATTTGGAGTAAAATGTTAGACTGAATTGTGTTTCATTTAAATTACGACGGATTGTCTATTAAATTGTCGTTTTGCTTTACTTCAATACTGTGGAAAACCCCGCTAAAGCCGCCCGCATTCCATCCAATGAGGATCCAGTATTTCGACACACTAACCATTATTTCTGACCACTTTGATTATATATCAGAGAGAATTTAGGATTTCAATAAAATGGGTGCATAGCTTTACGAGGTGATGTCGTTCTGCACTAATCCTGATAGTTTGCGAGTGATGTAACATAAGCTAGTTAAAAGAGACTCGCTGCTTAGTTAGCTTTTATTGGCTTACATTTTACAAGTGAGGATGGCTACACGCATTATTATATGTAAACTATCAGCAATTTGCCAAGGCGATATGAAAATAATTCACTATGAATCATCGACTATGAACAAACCCTTTCTTTATAGCAGGATTCCTATAAATAAATGTGTGCATCTGAAGCCTGGGGCCGAGGGAAAATGACTTGTATGCGAGAATAAAGAGTGACAACTTTTTTTTCTGATTAAATATGTTGTCCTCTCTTGAGTTTTTATACA
Source organism: Mopalia vespertina (assembly GCA_030265115.1). Classification (NCBI taxonomy): domain Eukaryota; kingdom Metazoa; phylum Mollusca; class Polyplacophora; order Chitonida; family Mopaliidae; genus Mopalia; species Mopalia vespertina. The sequence continues at coordinate 5,017 of JAQQZZ010016482.1, read as the reverse complement.
GTTATTTACCACGCCTTATGAAACTCGACGATGCGGAAATACAGGAAGAGCACAGGGGAATCCCCGTAAAATATCAAAACATACGAAAGCGTGTTAACAAAGGATGTATACAAGTCAGTGAAGTATTGCATTAAATTTCGTTTAATATGTTTGAGGTAGTGGTTTTGTAACTACTACAACAAAAAGCTGCATATTGGCTATACACCTGGGGCCGGTTCCTCGAAAGGCTATTAAAAGACGTCACGCCATGTTAACGGTCTATCTCTAACCCGGTGTTAGCAATTTAATCTGGTATTAGCGGTTAATCGTCTTTCGAGTACTGGCGCCTGATACTTAACCATATAGGATATGAAGCACTGGATGGGCGAGGCTACATATATCACTCTCTCGCTACAAATATTCCAATACATCGGCTGTTCACTGTTTATTGTTTTATTGTCTTAAAAATACACATAACATTTACAAGAAAAAGAAATGCATAAATCGACGTGAAAAGTACTACACAAACAGACCGATAAAAGATTGTAAAAGTTATGGAAATATGTTTTTAAGAGAATAACAATGTACATGTACAGATCGATACACACGTTTTAACAAAGACGTGTTTGCAATCAATGGCATAAACTTGACCGGAATATCCTTCTGTTTTTTTCTCAAAACGTGGCCCTATGTGTTTCATGTAATGTCATACTTCCACAGCTTTGACTGAGAATGTAGTCTAAGTTGCGGAACTAAGCAATACAGAGTACTTCCTGTTTCAATGGTGCTGGCGGTTTTATTTCTTCATTGTGCAAAGGCTGATCTGTCTATTCAAGAATTAAATTTTAATTATATTTACATAGACTAAAAAAAAATCAAGGACGCACAAGAAGAAAGTGGAGGGGAACCCCATTCTAAAATATAATCGATTCTACTTCCTACCTCGAGACATTGACTCTAAGATCGACCCGGGCCATCTTGTTTTGCACTTCTTTTGTTTGCTGGTCTGTGGCATACATCGCCCCCAATATTGGCGGAAACTAATGCGCGATGGCCTGGCATTGCGTACAAGAGTTGTCTTAGTAACGTCCACTATAGAAACTCTCGCGAGAATACGATTGTTGACTTGGCATGTAATGTTTAGGTCACATGATAGTCAGATGGTTATTTCAAGGGAGCTAGTTAGTATTTGTATAAAGAATGTATCTAAAAACTGAGAATACCTGTGGGTGACAACACGTCTTACTACCAGATGTGTTGACGAGTGCATGGATCGAAGAACAAACAAGCAAACAGCAAACAGACAGACAGAGGAATGACGACATGGGGTTGACCCAAGAAATTATTGTGCGGTGGGCTGGCATGGCGTACGAGAGTTGTCTTACTCTCGTCGACTAGAAACTCTCGCGAGAATACGATTATTCTCACCGGGTATCATTAAGAGGCAAACCATCAAACACAGCGGGAGACCGAGTCAATATTTTAAAGGGACATACTGTTTAAGTGCTGTGATTAACTATCAGCCTCACTGATCTACATACATGACATTTCTCAGTAAATTACCTCCCTTCTCAGAGGGAAAACAGTCCACGACTGAAAGTAACCCTTTAATAGTTGATTCACAACTCCGAGTACCAGGCTGATAATTCTTAAAGGTCATAATATGTACCTCCGCTATATTATGTGAACATTCCTGTATTCGTACGCAGCCAAACCACAACAAACCCAACGGGAGACAGAGTGAGTCATTGGACATACTGTTAAAGTGTTGTGATTGATTATCTCATCAATATTCATGATATTTATCAGTAAATTATCTCCCTTTATTCCAGGAGGACCACCAACCCACAGGAGAATTACCAGAGACATTATAATCACCATGGTTACAATACAACAAGAAGCTGATACATTTAGCCGGAAGTGAGAATGAATTAAATCTGACATGAAAAGGCGACAGACTACTCTGAGATCTATCAACATTCAGCATCAACTACTGTGTTGTTGGTCTTTTGGGAAAGTCAGTAATGGCTGTACTGCGCACATACACTTTGTAGACACCGACAGGTGGCGATAGGTAGGTAATGGGTTCAAATGTTATATTAAGTTGAGACTAATTCTTTCATATCTATTATTGTGCCCACATACCGCCTACGTACGCCTAATGTCAGACTCAGAATTATTAATATAAAAAAAATCTTTTAAATCCTGCAAAAACGATTTAAAAATATATGATGATTAGTACTTGATACCCAAAGTCCCCGTGTTCTTGATTTACATCAACATATAGTAACTAGAGATGTCAATCCTGATGGCGGCTGGTCGGGAAGCTCCCGTGTTTCCAAAGCCATTTCTTGGTGACGACAGCATTTTATGTTTTCAGTTCACATTATATCTCTTTGAATTGTGATGGTCTTATGATGTTTTTGTCGATGTTTTTAAGAAGTTAGTTTCTTCCCGGGATAGCGCTAAGAAAACCTTCACGTTTTTGTCATCCTCTGGGAGCCAGCTGCTCGAAAGGCTATTAGTGGCTATCACCAAATAAAGTCGCTAAAAGTGGATTAAAGATAGACCTGCAGCATGGCCGGACGTCATCTAATAGTGGATTAAATTTAAATGCGCTTCGAACAACCGGCCGCAGTACATTAAACACCAAGTTGACACACAAAGATGCCACAAGCCGGCGCATTTTCATCTCCTGGTACATGATTGTGTTTTATACCATACATGTCACGATAGAGTGAATAAATCTAGGAACGCTAACTCCACTTTAAAAGATTTCCTTTAAAAACCTGTTTATCACCATGCTGTCAGTGTAGATCGTTTAAATGCCGTTTCTTCTCGAGTTGGCTGTTATTTCATCAGCAGATGATGTGTTTTTGATCATGTATGAAGTAATTTTTCATGACTTGTCCATTTAGATCAGAAGACGAATTGACTGCAGTTGTTGAAATGAAGTCCTAATAATAGAATCCCATTATTCGGATAGTACAAATTTTCTCCCGAGACGAATCATGTATTTTGCCATATTTTATGGACTGACATATACCATTATCGCCAAGAATCATGTATCTTATGATATGTAAAAAAAACAATACGTTAATCTTCTGGAGCCAGAAGAAACTGCTAGACTTGATGGAGAGCCTTCAAACTCACATAAATTAATGATTATCGCGAATTAACCATTGCTATTAACCCTGACCTTGGTCCTAACCTCAACCCCTAACTCTAAACCTAAACAGAATGCTGACAATCACATTGTTTCAATCAGAGCGAGATCGGTCGAAATGTCTCAACCAGGGCCTGATCGGTCGAAATGTCTCAACCAGAGCCTGGTCGGTCGAAGTGTCTCAACCAGGGCCTGATCGGTCGAAATGTTGTGGTTTATTAGAATTGTAATCAAGAAATATTGTCAGCCCAGGAGACAGAAATACAGATTCACAGTCACGTGATGAGTAACCAACGAGTCTCATTGAAAGAAGACCAAAGCACAAAACTATAACAACTGGCTGGAATTACTTCCAAAACTAAATAAGGCCCGCGATGGCACTCTCGTTTATACTTTATGTGTGTATACTTAACTATATTGATGACCACACGAGATGAGTAATCAATGAGTCTCTGTCCCGGGCTTAACAAGTGACAATTGAAACTTATTAGAAATATACAGCGAGTCCGGTTTACGTTACCGTATGGTGTGCAGCTTCATAGAACTGATCATAATGTTAATAAAACTGTCTGTAACAATGATAACATCTGAAAGAAGACCAAAGCACATAACTATAAGCTATAGCTGGAATTAGTTTCAAAGCTAAAAAAAAGTCTGCGATAGCACTCTCAGTTTTGCCAGAGGTGTGTACACCTAATGTCTTTATGACCACAACCAGGCGTATGTGCTGAACACCAGAACTATTACTCTAAGCATTCTTGATACTAGGTGTAGCTTCTCCATTGTCTATCCAAGACTCTCCAGGTACCATGTTGACAGTTATCCAATTTAATAGAATATGCCAGCACGCAGGGTTATATCAATAATCTGGACAATAATTTAACAGGCGACCTCCACTGAACCCAATGTGAGCCAGAATAAGTCCTTTCAATGCAAATGCTGTTAATTTTGTGACTCACTCATCAACATTCATGATATTTCTCAACAAATTATCTTCCTTTATCCCAAAAGGACTATAACTCACAGTTGAATTACCAGAAACCTTCTAATCACAATGGTCGCAATACCACAAGGAACTGACACATTTAACACGATATGAGATTGAGTTAAGTCTGACACGAAAAGACGACACACTACTCTGACATCTATCAACATCTTATACCAACTACTGTGTAGGTCATCTTCTGGGAGCCTTTAACGGGTGTATTTGGCAGATTCACTTTGCTACAACTTCTACAACTGCAAGAGGGTGGCATTAGGTAAATTTGGATTGAACGGAAATCGGATCGTCAGTAGGTCTATTCAGTTCTGTAAAGATTGATCAACATGTCATCAAGAGAATATAGACTATAACTTTTGACGTGTGAAAGGCCTCAGCCCAAACTTATTGAATCGGATGAACATGGGCCTAAACAAGGATGAACAATAAAACATTATAGTTTCTTCATATAAAAATAGGCTGCCAATCGGTAAATACGAGCTTAAATGTATGATATTTCAAGAAGCTGACCTAATAAGTCATCTAGACAACTACGTATACCCGTGTTACTTAACCTGGACCTACAACGGTTTCCTGATTGCCTCACTAAGATGAGATATAGAAAGATTCTATAGCTGTATTGTCTGTTTTGTGCCCAATCCAATCCCAAACATCAGATATTGTGTATACATGTATGCAGGTCTGATTTCTTTTCATTTGTTATCAAAAGAAAAAGTCGTTTTCGTCTTCTGAAAATAATACTATCGTAGAAGAAAATAAAAATAAACTTCACACTCTAAATTTCTAAATATTTTGTTGAAACTTAATACAAGAGATATTATTATTATTATTATTAGAGGTAAATGCGTTGTCAAAGACATCATGACACACAG